>CAEGAF010082530.1:0-56087 GCA_903067075.1 Micropoecilia bifurca | reverse complement strand
GCAAGTACTTTTACTTTTAATACTTAAGTATTTTTAAAAGCCAGTACTTTTTGACTTTTACTTAAGTAAAAAGTTAACGTGGTATTTTGACTTTTACTTAAGTACATTTTTGACTGTGTATTTGTACTTTTACTTAAGTATAGTTTTTGAGTACTTTCTCCACCACTGAAAAGGACCACATTATTTCAGGTAACTGTGAATTTTGGCCTTAGACATTCCTGTCCTGCTCATGCGAACTCCAAAGTTAATAAAATGCTCTCCTCTCCTGAAATTCAGACTGCCTCAAGGAGCCACCATCACAGCTGAGAGGCCCCATTTGGGTGGGCTGCAAGAGCCTCGTCTCTTAAGTTCTGCTCGGGGACAAACACACTTCGCTCAGATCTTGATGATTGGAGTGTTCTCCAGGCGCAATAGATTGGTTAGAAAATACACGCTGTCCACAACGCTCAGTCTAAATTTGAATTATTTCAAATTAGACCCAAAGCCTTTTTTTGTGAAGCATGAGATTATAGACTGGCCTGTTGTAATTTTCCTGCTATTCTACCAGAGAGCAGAGAGCGGCTCTGCTGTGGAGTGTGATTGTTTTTTTTTCTGAAGATGCAATCAGCTTGCGTGCACGTGACTACATCTGTGTGTGTACGAATGGTTTATCATCCGAAATGATCCTAATCAAGTCAGAGCAGAGTGACCTGGGACCCTGTTTGGTCCCATTCTCACCATGATTACTGTGAGCTGTTGAAGGGGATGATAAAGGGTTACTTAGCAGGTGATGACTGATTCATATGTATAGACAGACGGCGGGAACACACACTAAAGCGCATTTCTCCCACGCGCATTCACACTTCGCCATTGCTCCTTTCTCCATTCCAAGGCAGATATTACACATGCTTTTACAGCTTTATTCCCTCTCCAACCACAATATGGTGCCATTACCACCACTAATATCCAGCTGCTTAACCAAAGACACACACGCATGCACACGCACGCAGTCTCATACTCCCACACCCTTCCTTGTCTAAATTAGAGGTGAGCAAAAAGGTGCAGTTTCAGGAAAACCTGTACAATGAGAACAAGAGCTGGATGTCAATATCTCTCAGTGCATCTGCTAACCTTGTTTGTGTCTGCATGTGTGTGGTGAGATGCACCTTTATTTTTTTATTCATTTCCCCAGTTTCCCAATCCGGTATGCTATAGAGAGAAGACAGGACACGTGAATGTGAAACAACATGCACAAACACACACCCATCCAAGCCCATAGGCCTGGATAAACACACCCAAAGACACACTTGTCCAACTCTAATGGCTCAGGGCGAGGACATGTCATTTCTTATGAGTGACTAGGACAAAAAAAAAAGTTGTGAAGAGAACAGAAATGGAGGATGGAAAAGAGTGACAGACACTGTCTTTAGGGTGTAAAGTAACTGAGACGGGAAGGGTGAGCAGACTTGGAGGAACAGAGAGACGGAGGCTCAATAATGCGGCTAATTAAGGCTTGCTAATAAAAGAGAGGGAAGAAGGCAAAAAAGAAAAACTCTGGACAACGTGGAGAGGAAGATGTTATTAAATCATAGCCAGTGGTGAGGTAGACCAAAAATGAAAAAAAAAGAAGAGAAGAATTAATGCGCACATTCAAAGCACAGCCTAGGGCCTATTGGCTAGAGTTATATTTAAAAAGTAACTAATATGAAAAATTAATTAGGACTGCACCGTAGGAGGGGTCTCTCTCTCTCTCTTTTTCTCTATCTCTCTCTCTTTGTCTCTGTCTCTTTCTTTATCCATCTCTCTCTCTTTTTTATCTGTCCATTTGAAAAAAGAAACCTGCAGGTGATCCACATGACAATAGAGAGATTGTCATGGAATAACTCTAAAAAAAAATCTGTGTGTAACCTGCCTGAATTAAAAAAAAATAACAAAAATATAGTGAATCATCATGCAGCACATTTAAAGATTGCTGTCACAAATATTTGAACCCTGTCTTTATATTAACCATTGTGGGAAAAAAACAAAACGTTCATACTTATAAGTTCAGGATGAATAAGTTCATACTGAACTTATTCAAATTCTGTTATGTTACGACCACACATTTCCATGTTTTTTTATAAACAAATATTTCAGAAGAAATGTAAGCATTTGAGTATCCTGCCACTTTTACTCAAACCCCCCTGTGTAAAACCATGCAACAGATTGCCATAGACACATAATTCACCCATAGATGCCAACTATGATTTAATCTCAATATGAATCCACAGCTGATCTTTAAAGGCCTCAGAGGTTTTTTAGAAAACATCTTTGGTGGGCCGTTCGGCCACATTAATATGCTTTGATTTGTAGCTCTGACTGTTCTAGAGTCATTGTCCAGTTGTCTACTTGGTTTTATTTAAGGGTGTCAGAGTAAAAGCACACACTTTCCATTCACATCACAATCAGGAACTGATTTGTTCTGGTGTATCAAAAAAAATAATAAATCCTGAAAATGAAGAAAAAATTCAAAGGGTATCAATATTTTAAATGGCAAAACCTTCAAACATAAACTGCAAGTACAAATGTTGTGTTTGTTGCTGAAACATTCAGTGTAGAAATCATTTACACTGGACCTTTCTTTCTTCTCATTTAAAGCATAAACACAAAGACCTCTGAGAGAATAACAGTCAATAAATTGCTTCTCAGAATCAAAGGGGCTCCCATAGATTCCATGAATGCTCTCACTCAGAAACAAAAGAACAAAGCCCAGGAAGCAATATTAGTTCTCTGTTGCATCTGAAGAGTAAGAGTGGTGGGGGAAAAAAAAAACGTCTTTCCACTCATTCTCTCATCTCGGGGTCTTAGCGCCACAGAGACTCATGATCCAACAAGCTGCACAAGTATGCGGGATTAGCCGTGCCGCTCGGATCTGTCGCCATGCGAGGGAGGAGGAAAGCAGGGATACAGGGGGAGCCGGTGCTGGTGAGCAGCCAATAAAGAAGGATCTAACACTTATCAAAAACCACACGATCCTTGATCAGGAAACCTGTACACCACATCATACACTCTGATGACTTGCTGATGATTCACTCCCAGTTCACCTCAGGGTGTGATTCCAAGCGATGTGAAAATGGGAAAAGCTCTTGCATCTGTAATAGAATCTTCCATTTTCTGCTTTTTTTTATTGAAGTCATTCACACAAAGCTTTTCCCTTTTACCTATTTGTTGCCACCTTTATACATACTGAATTATCTGTTGCTCTGAGCCATATTTCAGTGATATTAAAATGTTGTTTGTTAGGACATCTTGCCTTACTGACTGGTTCTCAAGATAATAATAAAAAAACATTCACCTGTTTGAGTATCAGTGATTAAGGTAGATGTAAGCGTGAATTTTGTCTTATCCATTCATCAAGTTATTGTCAATTCATTTCGTCTTAAGTGAAGCAAAAAAAAAAAAAGAAAGTACATAAATCTTGATTCTCCTGTCCTTTTTGATCTCAGATCACTATTTTAATTTGGACAAATTCTCAACAAAGTAGCTCTAAGTTACACTTTTGTCGCTCCTTTAAACTAGAGGCCAATAAATTAAAGTTTGACTGACTACCTTTGTAACTGCCTCCAGTTTTAAAGCATCGCAAAACCTTCACTCGTCTTAAGCACATTAGCTGACACAGAATCATCCATCACAAAAAGCAGAGAGAACATCTGAGCTGTTAGTCAAGCAACGTGAGAGGAAACAGAGTAAACCTGGAGCAGACATTCATATCAGCACTGATGGCTGAGCATGAGCCTTCAATTTATTGTGTCAAGTTAAAAACTGATATTTGTAAAGGATTGTGACCTTTGGGGGTCTCTGTTGTTGCCTTTGCACCAGTCTTCCAAGTTTTGTGACTTCAACCCAACATACAAATTCTTAATTTCTATTATTGCTATTGTTTACTGTAGTATTATGAACAATGTCAATGGGTTTTCAGGTCCCCCTCATGTGCAAACTCACAGTTATGTTTTTACATTGTGATTAGCAAGGAACTAATAGGAGACCCAATTATCAGAATGATGGAGCCTGAGATGTCAATGCAAGTGGCAGTTTTTATTTCAGGGATGGACAAGAAAACTCAAGATATCAATCAACAGGCATGTAGGTATTTGCCAATTGCTACAAACCTCCCATCACACCTTTGCCCGTTCACCCACTGACATCCACCCATCTGTGCGACAACCACCTGGCAAGCACTACTGAAAAGAAATGCACTCTTGAAATGTTACTGAAATTTATGCCTCAAAATGTATCTTACTGTTGACAGAAATCAGGCAAGTAATTGAAACAAAATTGTGAAAACTAAGGCAACAAAAATATTTGTATTTTTTCCAGAATAAAATCAGATAAAAAAATTTGGAGAATAGGAGAACAAAACCAAGAATCAACAATTGGAAAAAAAACAACATATCTGCATCTGACCGTTTAAAAGTCAGTAAGTGTCCATTCTGTCCAAGTGACTCATCTTCATGTTGTCAGACCTGCTGACATTTTGTGGACCACAGCAGAACTTTTGTTCATCTGTGGTTCTGTTGTTTGGAGAGGGAAGGACATGCAGATTTGATCTTGATACTGTAATTACTGGTTAAGAACATTGAAATCATCAAACTTTCAGCAGGAAATCTAAAACATTTTACTCCCCACTGTCATTGCATGCATAACTGGGCTATTGTTCCTCCAAGGATCACTTTAAGGAGAAACATCCAGTTCCCCCGAGTTTGAAATTCTGTTGTAAGACCAACTAATACTCATACTCATTAGCACAAAACTACAAACCATTACTTTTTGAACATTGCATCATTGTTATGTCATTTTAATCGCTGCTGCGCTGTTTTATTTTTCTAATTGCAACAAGAAATGTTCCTGCAACCCAGGATGTGTTCATTTATAATCTGTGCTTCTCTTTGGGCACATGAAACACACATGTGGTATCAATTAGGCAAAACTGACACCCTAACATAAAGGCTTTAGAACAGGGTATATGATAATGTACACTGGAAACTGGTATATGATAATGTCATGTTGAATGTATATTGACCTACATTACAGATATTAAAAAATGCTCTGAAACCTTAACTCACAAAATCGCTTTGTTCTATAATACATCACAAACCCCCCCAAAAAAACATGTATATCAAAAAGCAGTGGTGAAGAAATGGATCAGGCCAGCTTCTATCATTTTTATGGGATTTATGAGACTCACCGCATGTTATTCTGCCAGATCTGAAATGCTTAGTGGCAGGATGCTGAATCTGGGTTTTTCCAACAGAGATCCTGAACTGTTGATAAAGAACTCACAAGAATATTGTTTTTATCCTGGAATAAACCAAAACACCAGCTAATCTCTAATACCTGGGGGGGAAAAAAATACCGTATCATCCTGTTCTGGGAAAACCTCCAGGAAGGCGATGATACAGTATCTCTGGTCCTCATTCATTCTGTTATTGCTGGTGTCCCCTGCTCACCCAATCATTGGAACATAACAACAATAACGGAAAGAAATGAACGACCCTAAATGGTCAGCAAAGAGTTCCTGTAAGCCTTTAGAGCATGCAGCAGTTCACTGCTTTGTTGTTAGTGTAAATGTTGTGCTTATCGCCACATAATATGTCAAATAGCAATGTCAATATCAATTTGTATGAGAATGCAATTGCAAAGGCCTGATTCGATGCAAAATTTGGAGGTTAATATAATTTAATGGCCTTTCTTGATTCATTTCGTCTGTCCTTGATGTTCAAATCTGACTTAGACTAATCCAGGACATCTAGTGGCGGTTTCTGATATGGGAGACATAGGCAACCGCCCAGGGTGGCACTGCTGAGGGGAGTGGCATTAGCATCCCCCTCTTTCCCGCTCATAAACACATGATGCAGCAGACAAATCCTTATTACCTCAAGAATCCTGCACATGTTGGCCCTAAGGCCCTAAATATACATACAAACAAATGTGAATGAAATAATGTTATTTCAACAATTTAAAAAAAAAAATCCAAAGGATGATCCATAGAAGAGGTGAATTGGAGGGCTGTCTGGAAATTGCGGATATCCACACATACTTGGACCCCATTAAAAAAAAAAAAAAACGCATAACTGCATATTTCAATAGCTCAAACACAAAATATACCATGACATGAATTCATGCACAGAGTGAAAACTGTCCTAGAACCATCACAGAATCTAGCATCTACAGCCAATCAGTGCCAAGGAAAGATTAATGCTGCTCCTCGATTGGCTGCGTTGAAAATGCCATCCAATAGCATGTCAATTATCATTGGGCCTATTTGTATTCAAGCTTCACAGGAGGTGTTTGCTATTGAGTATTTTAGATATGCTCTACAGAAAAAAAATCCACACAGACTCCACTGTACTGCAGTTACTTGTGATGAATTTAAAACATGCTGCCTCCTCTCTCACTTGTTGCTGTTTCTAGTTTTGTGTTTTTATTCAAACTCACTACGCAATTTATTAGTTACATTGCAAAATAGGCCAACTCAAAACTTTCAAAGATTTTGGGCACAGAGCAAAACTTCACTTCCTAAGTATATTTGGGATGCTCTTTTATAACCTTCGCTATTTCATGCCTGTCTCCGCCTTATAAAAATCCTCAACTCACTTTCTGTTTCTTTGACGAGACTGGATTCCTACCTTATAAGGATTAGGCTTTGGTTTATCTTGAGGATTACTGCTTATCAAAGCAAAGAAAAAAAAAACATAAACCTAAAAATGTTCCAAAGACAGAGGTGGGGAGTAAGAGTCATACACAAATCAGTGAAGCAGGCAAAAAAAACTTTCCATGCATGGGAAGCAGTCAGGGTGACCAACCACAAGGAAAATAACATTAAAATGGGGCCCAGTGAAAAAGAAAGCTGAACAATGTGTCACCTGCTTCCCACAGACTGCTGGCTATAAGTCAGGGGTTCTGTTTCCACTTGGATGGTTAAAATAAGGCTTTGGTTTAACTGAAAGCACTTCCCAGATTTGTGTCCATGAGGGAAAAATCTTCCTTCCGACTAAAGTCCCATCAAACTCTGCAGCACACACACATACACACACTTGCAGGCGAACTCAGACAAGAGTCCTCTGTTAATGTAACGCTTCAGTAGGATGAGCATCAGGAGCTCAGGGCACGACCGACAAACAGGCTGCGGGGTTTTTTCTGCTGCAAAGGAAGAAGGGAAAGAGGAAGAAAGAAATATTACTTGACACAGAAAGAAGGAAGGTGAGGGCACTGTGGTGACACCAATCCTCCTCTCAGTCCGTCTTTTTGTCCTTCCTGTCTTTCTAATCCTCATTTTAATTTTCATCCCCCTGGATGTAGCTGCCACCTCTGTAACCTTTTTTTCTCGCATCTGACTATTTCTCCCCTCTTCTTTTTCAATCTCAGCGAACATATCTATATTATCTTCATCGTGCCATCCTCCGCACATCCCTCTATCTCCTCATCAGCATCGTGCTGTTGTATTTCTCATATGGAGCCTCTGCAATTTTGGGGTGAGTAGGTGAAGCTTTTCAGTTTTCTGTGGGGTGAAAGGAGTGGGCTTCTGTAGGAATCTTCAAACAACCATTTCACATGCGTCTTGGTTTCAAGTATCATTTATAAAAGCATGAAATCATGAATTGGAAGCAAACTGGGAAAGACTGGGGGTTTTCAGATAGGATTATGATGTATATGTACTCAGCATAGAACTGTGTGCTGCACATAAACACTCCACTGTATTTCTCCAGGCAAGAGTTGTTTTCCCTCCAACCTCAGCCTTCAGTTTATCGATATCTGCAACACAGTGCGCACAGCATCAGGCGGGCTTTTTCCCACTGACTCTCCATTTATTAATAGTATACATAGTGTACAGCTCAGTGCTTTGTTCTGTATGATGGCCTCTCAGGAGAGTGTAAATCAAATATAAAGGGAGTGGGAACAATTCATAAAGAGAGATATTTTCCCCCCCTTCCTGTAGTCTGCTATACAAAATATGGATGGTGGTGTTTGTGTGCGCAACACAACACCGAAGCTTTTCATCTTTCCAAGAAATCTGAATGTCACTTATCTTGTAGAGAAACCTGTTTGTGGTATGTTTACCTATGGATGCCATATAGCTTTAGGACTTGCTCGCCAACATCTTTCACGGTCTGCTTTATCATTTTACTTTTCTTTGTTACAGGGTTCTGACAAGAAGTTATCAGCAGCCGGCATCTTACCTGCATTAAAGCTCTCTGAAGGACTTTTAGAGTGAGGTGAGTGACTGCATCGCGTTTTATTCTTCTTTTCCTTATCCCATCCGATGAAACAATATCCTGCATTTTAAATTAGCTGAAACAGCATGAGAGTCGTCTTTAGACATTTAGTGTCTCTCCAATGAAGTTTGTTGGATTAGCAAAGTGACCCCATGTGCATTACAGTGCAATTAAACATGTGAAATACCATATATGGTTTAATCCAGTTGTATGTTAAGGAATATTTTTTTCAATACAATATTTTTTAATTTATTTTTGCTTTATTTTAACCATTTCCTTGCAGTATCAATACACCAGCAGAAATCCTACTTTTACTTTTTAAAATGACTTTTCATGCTAAAAGAAGGAATGAATTGTTGATTAAATGAACGCAATATGAACATGACATACCCTGCAGTAGATGAAGAGGAAACATAACCAACACTCATCATAACATAATCAGAAAGAGGAAATATTGTAACTGCCTGAAAATAAGATCTAAATTAAAGTGAAGTGCAAGTTCAGGCATACTTGTAAGACTTTTTAGATTGGTTTTACAGGAGACCACGGTCTCAAGCAAAATATGTAGAGAGTAAAAGGTCAGATGACAATTTATATTCAATATGAAACATTATTGGGATTCAGAGCAAGATTTTACATTTAAGTCAGCGCTCCTTTGGTGTCTCATGTGGAGCAAAACTGGATGAGGAAATGGATGAAGTTATCATAAAGAATATTGATGACCCAGTCATGCAGAAAATAGAAACAGTTATATGCACATTGTTTGTTTGTTTTTTGCATGAAAGTGTTTTGTTATATTTGTTTGAAAATAATTTAATTAAAGTCCAGTAAGCCAGACAGCATGAAAACTTTAGTTTTGAAGTAAAAACAAACAGGAATACTGATTGAAGTGTATATGGCCACCACATAAAAATAAATGTAGAATAGATATTTGTTGTTTTGTCAGATGTAGTGAAACATGAATAGAGGGTTGTTGCATCAAAGCTGATAACCTCTATTTGTAAAAAAAAAATGTTTTCTTAAACTTAGCATAGAAGATAATTCAGTCAGCCCATCTGTTTTCTTCTATCCTCCAAGTTTTATTTTGGGAAATATAATTGCTTTCTATTTTTTTGTTTACGTATCTTTCTGTTTAATTAATTTTTTTGTTTCCAATATTACAGACTCATCTCACTTGTTCTTCTCACTATCACAATTTGCACATTTAGGAGGAGATTTTATATCAAAATCTGACCTACTATTTGCAAAGGTGGCCTATTATATTTGACAGTAGTGGACTGTAATGATGTTTGGAGTAGTTACAAAAGGTTGGCATGTCGTGTTTGCATGTGTGTTTACACTGGATACGGTTTCAAACTGATGGTCTTGTCTTTTTTAGTTATCTTGCAGCTTGCAGATTCCCATATGTTTCCTTTAGTTTCAATCCGCAGAGCACTGTTGATTTGTGGTAGACTGACCGTGAAACAGTGAGATGTGTCATTTACTTTTCAAGTGTGCTCCACTGATTTTTATTATTTTTGATACTTTGTTCTTTTTTAACGAGATGTGTCCCTGTCGTCCCTTTTCAGTACATGCCGATTTCAGAAGAATAAAGACTGATTGACATCTTCCATGGCATTGTTTCTTTTTTCTTGAATATTATTCAAATTTATTGAATATGTATAACACACCATTTAAATAACACCGCATTTGTACTGTATGAGAAAGACTGACAGCCATGACTTTAAAAGCAGCTTCTGTACTGTAGTTGTTCATTCTGTACCAAACCAAACAATTTGTTCAACAGGATAATGACTTGAAAAAAATACATAAATCTATAATAAAATATATATATTAAAGGACTTCTAAAAAATTTATAAGACTTTTAAAAAAGGTTTTAAGCATTTATTTTTCACAGTTACTTTGTAAATCAGCTAATCAAAAGAGAGAGCTTATCTACAGTGGAAGTATTTGATTAAGTTTTGTTTTATTTAGGATTTAGATGACAAAAAACTTTTCTATACATGCATAAATACATACGGAAAAGCATTTTTTGTGAACCACAAAACTACATTATTTGATTAGAGGTTTTTAGGATTCTGGACAGATATTTTGTCCAGCTGTCTAAAGCTATTTTTGGTGGTAATTTTCAAGATTATTTTTTTCCTGTAATGGCATTATGTGTATTTCCATCGCATTATTATATCCTATGAAAACAACAACAACAATGAAAAAACACATTTCATTTTAAATAGAATAATGTCCCAGTGTTAGGATTTAAATTGATTTGACAGCCAAAGAGTCACAGAAATAAGTGTCTGTTTTAAAGCTGTGTTAAAAGTAAGTTTCAAGGGGCCTACATTGCTGCACACATCATTTTAAAAAGACTCTGGCTGATTACACTTCTGCTCAGGCCAACCAGATGGGGCTATGCTGGGAATTAACCATGCAGCATGTACCAATGAAATGATAAGCATCTAATTTGTTCCACCCCACCAAATGTGTCAAAAAGGGTGAAAGGGGGCTGTCAGTCAAACGTGGTGTGCCTATACCCAGGCAGTCCTGAGAAGCAGAGGTTTAATGAGGCCAAGTAAGAGAAAAGTTCAGTGACCAACAGCGTGAAAGGCAAGTTTGGAAGTTACTGCTCTTGCAAAACAAACTTTCACCTTGGCTTCACATTAATAATATTAAGAATTAGAAAGAAGTTGAACTTTATTGTGCATCTGAACACACCGTGGTATTTTATACAAAAGTATCTTTGAGTACAACGTCAGACATATACGTTTCTACAAAGCAACAAAATAACCCTGCATAACAAAACAAGAACCCTTCGTGACCTACAAGACACAGAGCTGCTGGAGACAATTTGTACAATCTATGTTCCCAAAAAAAGCAGGTGTTACTCCCACTGGTATTATTTTTATTTATTTTTCAGAAATGTCTATGAGATTCACAGCAATGCTGTCAGTAAACGAACTGAAGAAATGCATTGTGATAAAGATCATTTTTAAATAACAAAGCTCCTGTCAAATGCAAACAAACTGAGCTTCTTCTCTCCCATTAGAATCTTCTTTTCTCTGTGCTCAGCTGTTTCTGCTCCTTCATGTGTAAGTAATAAACTCATAATTACTGCCGATAGCTGCAAGAACTAGTGGCCTATAAAAAAATGCACACGTCACTTGCATGTGCACGAATGCCTGCAAGTAAAACAAAAGTGCTACTCCTGACCATCTGTCAGATGCACATAAAAAAAAAATCCAAAAGCTAATTCGCTAATTACAAGTGTGTGTCTGTGTAAAATTTCTAGTAAGTGTGTGAAGTAGAGAGATTATTTGTGATATCAGTTTTTGATGCCAAAGTTTCCGGAAAGCCATCATAAATCCAACCCAGATTCTGTTTACACAAGGAGATGGGAAGATCTGCTATCTCTCCTGCTTTACTGTGTGCGGCTCCAAAATTCACACACACATTCATCAATAAACACAGACAAAAAGGCACCAGACAAAGCTGCAATCACACACAAAAGGCAATATGTAGGGAGCATGTTGGAACAGGTCCTATTATATTATTTTTAAAATATCAAACAATTTAATTTTGATTCAGGTGTTTCACTCAAAATGTAACACATGCAGTGTTTTAATTAAACCATTTGAACCGAAACAGCGTGGATCACTGAACAAAGACAAAAGAAAGAAAAAAAGACAGTTTGGGATTCATGAGTCAAGCCATGAGAAAAAAACAATTAGTAAAATGTTAGGCACAAAATGTCATTGATTTTCTTTATTTCTTGAATCACAATCAAAATGTTTTTCCATCCCTCACTTTTTAAACCAAAACTAACAAAGTAAAAAGATTAGAAAAAATAGAAAGTAACAGTACAAAGTCAAGCTGATATTCTCAACAAAGAACACCTACTCATGAAACATGAAGCCTGGTTTCATTTGGATGAAGTCTCATTCATTAGTTGATTTGAGTTGACATAAAAAAAGTCTCAAAACCAGTTACAAAAATTGAAAACAGGTCAGTATAAGTTCAAAATTGATTGAACATATGACAAGGGTAGATTGAGGGTATATACACACACACACACACACACACACACACACACACACACACACACGCACACATACAAATACGTCTGTCTATCTATTTATCTTTGCATATATATAGGAACTTACAGTATAAATGCAATCAAGCATACTTTTTCATGCAAACCACTCAAAACCAAATGGAAACCTGTATTTGAGATTTTAAGAGAGAGATTTTATCATTTCAATGATCGTTTGAAATGTTCACAGATACATCTGAACATTATTTTTGCAAAATTTAAAAGAGGACACAAACAAAAAAACACAAGGAATAATAATAATAGGGTTTTATTCAATTATAATAAAAGTAGATTCTCTAAAACTCCTTGCCAGGAAACCCACGCACCAACTCGTTTTCTTGTGACTCATCAGCCTAAACTCCAGTTTGCATTGCAAAAAATGGCAACTATACCTGATGTGAAAATTGAAGAAAGATGTTCTGTTCACGAGGATAGTCTATAATTTGCTGCTGTTAAGTGACAAGTCCTCTTGATCACGCATGAGCAACCCGGAAATTAAAAGTAAAGGGAAAAAGATTCATGTAATTGGGCGTAATTACTGCCAACTCATCTGACGAAGCAGAACCTTTGCTGCTAGGGAGGTCAAACATATTTAAATGCAAATGTACGCTGCTGCCAACAAGTATAAGTTTCGAGTCTAATTTTGCTCTCTGTCTGGACTTTATGTTGCCTGACGAGTAAAGACCTGCCCAGGGAGATTAGGACGTCCCTCAATTAATGACGTTAATTCAGTGTCTCACTGTCAAATTCAGTGTCAAACATTGACCACCAATTTCATTTTTGCACGCTTTTCCTCGTTTGAGGCCAATAACCTGTGGAAGGGACGTTTCTCTTCAAAGTTAAACATTCTGAACATACAGACTATATATCTGGCTGTTCTGTTCTGTTCTGTTTGTTTATCTTCACCTAGGGAGTAACAGACCAACCACCAACTCAAGGATGTAACGGCCTCCATCTGTCTCTATCTATTAAAATCAACACAATTATTTGTAGCATAGTTTTTTTTAGCATTATTATTATTTGCATGCCTTGTTTACATGCCTGTATTCATACTGGATATGGTTTCAAACTGATGATCATATTTTCTGAGTTGTTTTGCATTTTGGAGTTTTCCATATGCTCCCTTTTATTTTGTTGTGCTGTACTCTGTTGTGCCTTAAACATTCCTGCGAGCTCTGATGTGGTTTTCAAGTGTACTCCACTCATCTGACCATCTTCGCCACTGTTATCACCACAGCCATTTTTTACCTGAAGTGTTGAATTTACAATTTGAGATGCAAATTGTTGCAAATTATTGCAAATACACTTTGCAATAAAGGCCTTATATGTTATTTTTTTCACCCACACTCTAATATCCATGCCCTCCCCACCCCCCTTTTACGTGAGTGTGTTTTAATTTCCAAAAACACCTTTTTTCCACTAATAAAATTTTCTATTCTGCGCAGGATTCATTTTGTTGACATTGCAGTAGAAATCTGAATAAGACAACGAAACTCGCATATAAAAATTTTGTAAGTTCTTCTACAACACGTAATCCATAAACACAGCCATGAAAAGAAACTGTATGTGTTTCATTACAGAAGGTACATGCACAACAACCCTTATTCCACTGCCTTTTGTCTCATACACAACAATGAACAAACACACATATATTCATGCATTCCCCACCACAAACAGCACAAAAGACAATATCTCCTGGGATATTAGAGAGGAGCAGACGACCCTACACGGCTGAAATTGTTGTCAGCAAGAGGCATCAGTAATGAAATTGCATATGCATACAGTAGCACAGGCCACAGACGGTGTGAACCGACAGCAAAACAGTACAAGACACGACAGGCACCAAGCGCCAAAGAAAAATCACAGAAGGAATGAAAGCTGAGGCTCAGAGACGGACGGCGCAGGTGGAGGGAAATACAACATTTGAAATTCCCTGAAAAACACAAGTGTTCATGCAGAGAAATTCAAAGATGTTTCCAATCTACAAAAAACAAAACGGAACATGCAACCGCAAAGCGCGACTCTGTAGATATAGAAGATGCAACGAGGCTGCAAACACATGCGGAAGAAGAGAAAGTAAAAGCAGTCAGTGGTCTCTGGATCAAAGTTACATAAAAGAATTTTAACAATCCAGACTTATTGAAAGCTTAATGAGATGTTGCAATATTCAAACATAGCTTTCAATGTCCAACTCGGCTTGTGTTCAAAGCTGAACTCCAAAGTAAAAGCAAAGAATACAAACTTAATTGACGAAGGCATTCAGACAAACTCTGGAATTAAGCAAGGCAGAAGTTAACAATTGAAAAACAAACAATAAAAGACATAATGCAAACACACCAAAAGTAAAAGATACTTACACACATGGCGCTACAGTGGAATGGGGGGTGGGGGGGAGGTGACCTGATCACATAAACCTACATCCTAAAGCCACAATGTGAAGCTTTAATTTCTTCCTTAGCAGACAGCTACTATGCCTCCTCTGAATGTCTTTACACAAGTGATGAACTCTATTTTCTATTTACAACAACAAAAAAATAAGTTGCAGGAGAACAAAAATATATAAATACTAAAAGAAATAGAAGATAAAACAGACCCACCCTATGGCAAGATATGCTACTGTAAACTTCACACATTGTAAGCACACACAATGTGTTGGCACAGTAGCCGTTTATTCACTTTACAAAAATTGTCCTCAGAAGTGCTTGGTAGACACATGTACAACCGCCAAAACCTGACACTTTTTTTCACATGCAGTACTTTGGGATGACATCCCATTACTTAACCAGCAGCTGCTGCAGAATGTGATCATTCAGGAAACTCCCACAAATGTTAAGTGCAGAGCATTGACATCCTGGGTTGGTGCAGTATCATCCCAAACAGAGGAGAGGTGGGATCCTGCCACCAAGGATGATGAGCCTTTTCCTTCCTTCTGAGAACGAACACTGCTGGCTCTTGCATTCACTAAAGGTTTTTAGGCATATATTTAGTTCTGTTGCTCATCCCAAAAATGTGTTTTCCTTTGACATGTGGCACTATTTATGCAGACTTAAACAGGTTTAGTTCTGTTTCTTGGCAATAAAGAGAAATAATCAACCAAATAGAATCAGACAAAAATACCCAAAGGCTCAATGACAATATTTTTAGAAGTCCAAAATATTGATTGATTTTGATTTAAGAGGGAAGCATATGTTTATCCTTTTAAAAGCTCTAAAATACATTATTTAAAACTATGAGTTTATCCATGTATAATGGCTGCAGACAGTTCGACTTAAAACATTCCTGTTCCTTCATTTGTCACTTCTAACGTTCACCTGTCACATGTCAGAGAATGTGGTCGCTCTCTTGAAAATTAGATTTATTCCACAGACAGAAAGATTTTTAAAAAGACAGACAAAGTGATAATATTGAGAAAGAAAGGAAAATGTACACTTATGTTTTGCTAAGAGTGATTCAGCTCTGACAAACTGTTCAAACTACCCCAAAAAAGATCTTTTACAATATTTATTGTCTGGGTAAATCTGGTTTCTCTGAGCTCATTTCTTTTCTTGATTGAATTCTCAGTCTGCCTGCTTCCCCCTTTTCACACATTCAACAAAGGCTGCCTCAAACAGAGGGAAAGAGAAGGTATGCCAATAAAAAAAGCCTTGACGGCAAAAGAAAATAATTGAGAACTTGGGGGGTTCTGTGTGAAATCACTAATGAGTTATTTTAAAGAAGAAAAGCGGAGATTTGTCAGTAAAGTTAGTAAATATTGGAAGTGGGAGGAAAAGAAAAAAAGGGAAAGTACAGTCAGACTAAAGCTCTCCCAGCTGCAGAAAATGGCTGACTTTTTTAAAATTCAAAGCACATGGTATATCACAAGATTACTAGAAATGTCAACGAGAGACGGCATTCACCAGCAGGAACTAGGCAGAAAGAGAAATGAAAAAGAAAAGGAAAGGAAGATGTGAAATGGTGGCAGCGGTAAATGCAGAAGGTGCTGCTCTGAATCGGAGGGAGTAGAAGCAGAGTTTGGGATGGTGGAGCAAAAATTGGGATTTGACTCGTAAATGGGATGAATCCCAAAAGTGAGAAAGAAGGAAAAAGCAGAGACAAAAAATGTGTTCCTTTATCTGACAAGGGCACGAGGAAGACAGGAGATCACTCAAGAGTTCATATCGAGGAAAACGTTACAGGCACAAATATGGAGAAAAAAACTTGTCAAAAAATAAAAAATAAAACATTGGTAAACCTGTACAAGAGTCTTCCACAGTGTGTGTGTGTGTGTGTGTGTGTGTGTGTGTGTGTGTGTGTGTGTGTGTGTGTGTGTGTGTGTGTGTGTGTGTGTGGGCATGCTGGGAGTCTGCATATAGCCTTCAGCGTTAATGGCTGATGTGACACAACCTGTGTCTACAATAAAAATGTGGAGGCAGTTTATGTCTGACCTCCAACTGACTAAGGAGTCATTTTTCTTGGTGCTTTGCCCCATATTTCACAGTAAATTACATTGGAAGGTGAAGTAGCCCTTTTGAATCATTTTTGGCATGTTGTTAAAGAAAAGTTTGGGGATTTATTGCAGGGATAGTCTCGTGTGTTCCCCTTTCACAATGTAAAGGTTAAACATGCAGAATAAGGTGTCATCTTCCTGCAGGTTGTTGCATTTTAAATACACAAAAATTCTCTATGATCTTTTAAGTTTTTATTAAGTAAATCTGCAATTATGTGCATTGATGATTGTGGCTTAAAGTGGCATTAGGCTTAAGCTTAATTTCCTTCATGCAATCACGTTACACTGGTCTCACATTAAACTATTCTGTTTTATTCACCAAGGTGTGCTTGAATGTAAGACACTTGGGATTTTTTTAATGCTTGCCTATATTTGATTTAGTTTCCAGTTGATTAGACAAAACAAAAATTCTAGTTAGCATATGGTAATTGTATACAGCCTATAATATTACATTATATATATATATTTTAAATTTTAGAACTTTTCTTACCATTATTTTGTTGCTTTATTGGCTGAATTTATAAAATGGGATTTAAAATGTTGTCAGTGGGATATGTCACACAATGTCCACTTTCTGAAAAGTATTTTATTTCTATTGTTTTGCTTCTGTTAAATGCATATCCAGATATTTTATAATAAATATTTTCAGTGAAATTTCAACAAAACCTTTTGCCAAAGCTTTATACAGTCAAATTTCTTTCTTCTTCTTCTTACCAGTTTGGTTATCCTAGTACTACGTCTACAAAAATGTTACTGCTGTTTGCAAAAAATATTATTGTGTTTTTTACCGCAAATGTGTTTGTTCTTAATGTAGAATTGCTTTTCTTCAAATTTAAGGTTGTTTTAAAAAATGCAAACAAAAACATTGCATGAGATTATGTTATTACGTGGAAAGCAGATTTTATTCGAAAGATTTTTATGCATCTTAACGAGGCCATGTGAAAATAGATGTAGCTAGGAGTCACAACACATCTCTACACCTTATTAACCTGTGACTTCCTCTTAATTTCATTTCAAGCTTTTACCGACAAATGCATTCTTGCAGTTGCAGTAGAAATGAAAACGTGTTTGCACAGATGTGGCCAGGTAGGCAGGTTATCAGAACCTTTCAGGAAGGTAAAGGATGAAACGTCCCTCTGCCTTGCAGCCGTAGAGAACAAGTCCTTTTCAGCATATTCTCTGACCAGCACCTCTTTTTGACTTTCTAATTAGCGAAAACAGCAGAACACAAAGGAGCAGCTGCACTAATTGCTTGCTGGCTCTTTTGCAGCCCATTATGTAACAGAAGCTGAATGTTCCCCTAAAACGGGGAACAATTATGATGTGTGTTTTTTTTGTTTTTTTGTTGCTTTAATTTGATAATTTTCTTCCTATAGTTGAATAGTGAACATTTTTATGCCCCGTTTTGTTCAGTTTCCTGCTCACACCTGAACTAGAAACAAAACAAAGGGAGAAAAATAAATAGCCAATTTGATTACCATAGGAAGTGAGAGCTGCCACAGCTGAGCCCCCCCCTCGCCCCCCACCTGCTGCTCTTGTCCACATCTGATCCCACCAGCTTGAGATCTGTATGTTATTTCCCCCCCGGTGGTTTTTGTGCGTGTTTTTTTAGGGTTACATAATAGCTGTAGTGAAACATCATAGGCCATAATGGCAGCAGTTATTAAACTTTATGATTTGACAGGAATATGTGCCTGTCTTTTCCATTACCACTGTGTTTTTGGAATGAAAAACAATGAAGGAAGTGATGCTGACTGCCACATTATAGAGAAGAAAATGGGGTCCTGAACTGGCCTAAGCTGGTGGAGGCAATTTTGAAAGCTCAAATTCAAAACCTAGTGATGTTATTGAACTGAATGGTCCCTGCAGTAACTCCAATGTCAAGTCTGTTAGAAGGGGTTGGGAGACTTTGGCAGATTTACTGCTTTTCTGTAATATGCTGCTGTCTGTGTTTGCTTTTCTTTCTCTGAGGGAACAGGCTGTCTTGGGTGCTCCCTACATCTTCTTTCCTGCTAGTCTGAGGTTTAAAGATTCAAGTAACCTAACCTTAATCCGTTTTATCTTCTATTCAGTCTGCCAGTATCAAAGGTCAATTCGACCCATAGAGGTCAAAGCAGCTCAGGTCAGAGTTAAACAAATTTGAAGCTTTTCTGAACCCCTGATCTTCCCTGTGCATGTGCGCAAAGCTCAGAAAAAAATTCACTTCACACTGCACTGCCTTGGCTTAATGTCTCAAGACAGCTGAAAAATAAAAACATTTACCACGGAATATATTGATACAAAATTGATATTTCACTTGTAATCAGACAACAAAGAATTTTCTTCTTGTTTAACCCAGATGTCTTTAAAAAAAAACATGTAATCATGGAGATAAATGGAATATTTTGACCTAAGTTGCATTCTGAAGACATAATAAAACCGTATGTGTGCTATTGTACCATTCTGAAGATTCTGTTGCATTTTATGACACTCAGATGTTTCCACATGGTTGTCAACTCCCGCCTAGCTTCTAATTTTACCTCAACTGAAGGCAACTTACTTGATTGTGCTATAAAAGGGAATTATGACCCAGGAAAATACATAATATCTCTTCTTTTAATAAACGAAGCAAAATTCTGACAAGTTATTATAGTATACTTTGACTTGAAATTACATAAAAGTAAACTTAAATTTAGTTTTTAATCAAGGTACATTTCAGTACATTTAATTTCAGAAAATTTGTGTTGATCAAAATTCATTTTGCATCATTAGTGGAAAAAGTTTGAAATTATTGTTTATGGTATCAATACTTTAGCTCACAAAAGTCTTGGTTTTAAGCATGGACAGGTACACTTTCAGGATTCACTGCATGAGTTTCATTGTGTCTTATTTGCATTAGATATGTTTATCAGTAAAGCTCTACATCAGTGGTTCTTAACCTTTTTTGAGGTACCGAACCCACCAGATTCATATGTGCATTCACTGAACCCTTCTGTAGTGATAAATAAAATGATTTTTTTTCCAAATTCATGACATTTGACCCAACTATACAATACTTGGGTCACTTTAAGAAGATAACTGAGTCTTCTTATAAGGTAAAGTCTCTGAGAACAGTTCGTCAAAATATAGTCAGTGTTTTCAGCAAAGTTGAGTTGACTGCAGGAACGACCCAAGGTATTTAAAATTTGCCACAGGTTGGCCGTCGAGAGAAACTGGAACCACTTTGCTGAAGTTATTAAAGACACAAGTTCAAATCCATGCTGAGAGTGGAGCTCCTTCAATCAGGGCTCCTCTGCAGCTCTGATTGGCTAAGGAATGCAATGTGATCCTATGCATAAAGTGATGGCAAAACGGGGCGTCATCACGACTTTACACAAGTGTGTCTTTACCTCCGCGGCAGAGGCTCCGCTGAACCCCTGAGACCGACACATCGAACCCCTGGGGTTTGATCAAACCCAGGTTAAGAACCACTGCTCTACTTGTTAGCAAATCACACTTAAGACTTAAAAAGAAATCTCACTGTTGAGTTTTTTTCTGTTTTGCAAAAAAAAGCAGATGGTGTATCGTCTGTTTTTCCCTTGGAGAGCAAACTGAGCACTAAATACAAAATATAAAAGCGTGCAGAAACACATAAAGACTGGAGAAACCTTGAGCCAACACAGGTTTGGCTTCTAAATTTACCGCCTCATTAGCTGTGAAACTGGAATTTCATTAGTGTGTGCCTCATGACATATTACTGGGCCAATATGGGGGCTGTGGGTGTGAGATTGAATCGTAACCTATCTTAACTTTGCCACAGTGTTATACAGGTAATTCCCCAACATTGGCCTGCGTTTAATTTATCACAGAGTGCTGCTGTGTCAAAGCTCAAAGACACGAGCTTAGGATATGGCTATATGTGTGCATGTTCTCTAGGGATGCTGGGAAATTACCTTTGACAGATTATAATACCACAATTTAAACCTCTAACATGCTACGTGTTCGTCTTCGTCCTTCTTTTCACTCATCGCTTTTGCACACCCCCACACGATAATCAGGTCAAGGCAGCAACTGTAGGAGGCAAAGTTCGACAAGGCTATTTGACAGAAGGTTAGAATACCAAGTCCAGAACACATAAAAGGTAGTCAAATGTTGAATCTACCCCATCTCTGGAAAGCACTGATATATCCAGTCATACTCAGATGGAAGAGATGACACGTGGAGGCTTCTGCGCATTCTGCAAAGAAATGAAACATTTTCAAGGCCAGATCCAGCAAGGTGAAAACTGTTGTTGCGAGCTTGTAGCAACGTGAACGGCTGAATCCGGCAGTAAAGCAATCTGCAGAAAACAAAGTGACAGTTTAAAACCAATGGAGCTCTTTTGAAGGTGTGGTAGCATTAGTCCTGAGATGTGTGACAACCAGCACAGCCTTCAAAATACAGACATTTGGGAAAGTACGTCATGAGAGAATTGGTATCGGGTGAAATCAGTCATCTATCTTATCTCCACTGCTGGTACATTTCTGGGGGAAAAAAAGAAAGTGCTGCATCTCCTGCGGAGAACTGCTGGCCACAAAAATGTCTCCCTGTGGGAAATAAGCAGCTACATACAGGAGATGCAGAATCCGAACACGAGAACAAATACCACTCAAATAAATTAAGTTAGCCTGAGAAAAGATAAGGTTTTTCACACCCCGGTGTCCTTGTTTCTAAATGATGACAGCTTATTTACAGCAAGAATAGATAGTATGTGCTGTTAATAAAAGAAAACATTATTTTCCAAATCTCTCTCTGAGCTTTACATTCTAAATGTGGAGAAACAAAAGCTGGGCAGGAAGAATCTGGTATGCTCATCTCTGACATAAAACTTACACTATTTTTAAACATTCTTCTCTACCTGATAACATAAACTGGTTCTATCATAAATATATCTTTTTCTTCAACATTTAAAATGGATAAAGCTTCAGCAAATCTTTTGACAATTAAAAGCAAACTTGGAGTTTGTTTTTCTTTTTTCAAAGATTGAGCAAGTGGTAGCTGTTGAAATCAAACCGTAAAGCTAAAACGAGCTTTTCTTACTTCTATAAGGAAGTCATCTTTAATTACAAGAGCTAGGGGCGAAAAGGTCCCAAATCGAACGAGAAACACAAGGTCATAAAGATGCAAATGTCATAATGAAGTGATTTAATGTTTTATCTGTCTATTAACTAGACAAACCCATTCATGGAGATATTTCAAGCATTAGGATTTGTCACAAAATACTGAAAAGCAAAAACCTAACTGCAGGGAAGATACAAGAGGCGGGTAGGTAAAAAAATGAACCATCTTACGTAAAAAAGGAAATTCAAAAACTTCATAGCCACGCAGAAAAAACAAGTTTGTGGGAATAATCAAATTATCTGACACTGAATGAGAAACCTAAATAATATTTATGATGGGCAGATTAAATTATAAACAGGTGAGTTTGAAACTTACAAAATTATTGTATTAAATATACTGGATTGATTTAATTGAAACTTGGATTTCTACATAAAGTAACAAGAATTGGAGATGTCTGTCTTGTGAAACACCTGTGTTAAGATGGCATAAATTGTGAATTACAGAAATAATCCTATAACTGTATTTACAGAGACAGCAGAAGTAAAACAAAATGTGTGCTGCTGTGCTGAGAAAACGGCTAAACATGCGCTGGTTAAAACAGCAAAGCAGGATAATCATGGCCAAGGCCGTTGTTCTCAATGCGTTAATTGTTTTAACCTTTACTTATCAGGGTGAGGTTTGCTTACACACACTGCCGTACGCAGGAGCTGCCAGCTGGAAGCCGCTCCCTGTCATTCTCAAAGCAATTAGCTGCTCTGCTAGGCCTTTTGATGGTGCGGCATAGGGCTCACGAGCGATTTGGCTTTCTAAGTTCAAGGTTCATCTTTCATCTTCTAATTCACATCCCAGTTATGTAATATGACCAAATTTTAATTTCATGCAGTTCTAGTATTTTGGATATGCTTTTTGTACTAAATTGTTAATTAAATACTTTCCCTTTTGATTGTTGAAATAGAAGTGGTTCATTCAATTTTTTTTTTGTTTTTTTTTTACTTTTAAAACATTTCACAGTCGTTGCATCAGGACCTTGGATTTTGAGCCAGTGTGTTCAAGTTGTACACATGTGAAATTTATGTTTGAGTGGTAAGAATACATGTCTCTTCAAATAATAGCTTGGGCAGAGACAGAACCACAGAAAAGTACTCACCGTTGCTTTTCAAGGGTTGCAAATGTATTTCACAGCGTGTACAGAGTACAAGAGCAAAAGAAGTCATAAAAAAAAATTGTATTCAGGAAAAATGACCTCTGTTTGGCTCTCCTGATGCTACTCCTCTTCTCGAAGCAATGAAAAGCGCAGACATTCACACACACACACACACACACACACACACACACACACACACACACACACACACACACACACACACACACACACATGCGGCTACGCATGGTCGACTGGTGTTGCTGATGTTGGCACATTTGTGCTACGGGACAAGAGCTGCTTCATTGGCACTGATTACTGCTTTATCCCTTGCCTGCAAACATCAGCCAACATCACCGAGCATACCAATGGACCGGACAAGGCACAGACACGGGAGGGAGGAGAAGGGCGGAGGCTCAGGTTGGTTACATTCACTTCAACCCATGAGGGCAAAATACCAAAACACCTCACATCGATACCTCCTGCGATATGTACGCATTTAATTCATCACTCTGAGATGAATTTAACAGGTGTCTGTTGTTGTTGAATATTGATTTAAGATGAACCTCTTCAGAGGAAAGTTGTGCATGCTTGATGAAATTGGTAAATCTATGAATGAATGTATTAGAACACAGGGAAGGAAATTACACATTTTTAAACTTTTGTGAGAAAGATATTTGAGTTCAGTTTTTAGATTAGTCGTTTTAATCGGCTTTTATCGAAAGTTGTTTACTTATGTTATGATTCCAGTAAATGTAATGATAGTTTTACTGGCTTTACTACAAAAAGACATGATGCAGCATTTCTACCTTTATGCATACAGAGTTTCTCAAATGGAGCAACTCTTTTTTTTTTTAGAAAAAGAAGTAGAGAAGAGTTGAATCAGTGAAGCTTAGCATTCAGGGCCACGTCGATGGGCTTCACATGTGTCAAATGACGGCTTTTTGAATGAGTCACAACCCACAGTCTGAGGAGGGCTGATAAGACCTGATTGAAGACACTGCCTTTCAGTGACACACAAAGCTGGAGCAAAACACGGGACTCAGACATGGACGAACTTCAACAGACATCCGACTCAAGAAGTATCAGGAAAAATCAAGACAAGTCGTGTAAAAATAACACCTCTGTTAAAAATTGGGGAAAATCTCAAATTCTGGAACGAGCACAAGAAATTCAAAGGTACTATCAGATTTGTGATGAAAAACACAGGAACCCCAGACATATTTCATGCGGTAATCATTGTACAAAAACAGCCAGGGTAAGACAAAGGAAGCAATAAATCATGGCAGGAGTATTGGAGAAACATGGAGGGAGATTTCTGGAACCGGTCTTACACAAAACACTTTTTTGCCAATTCAATCCTTCAGACTGGCTGCAGAATTGTTTCGCAACCAAACTATTCCAAATGTCTTCCCCCTGCAGACTCACGAGGGACAGATTGATGCCATATGTGGCAGGTTGGATGTAAACCAGGCCAGTAAAAAGACTTGAATGGAAACGTGTTACTGCAAGTGTCTGCTAAAGCTGTTATGATCCAAAACATCGAATTTATGGTGACAAGTTTTTACCATCTCCAAAACCCAGGACCAACACCCCCCCCCCCCCCTACCCCTCTTTGGCAATTTTAACTCACAGTGAGACACATCATTTCCAAATGTCCCTCATTCTCATGCTTGGGAAAAACAGATGCTGGACACGATGCCAAGCATTTTCTGTTTATAGCACAATTCATATGCTGGGGAGGCTCGATTGATTTCCATCAGGAATTGTATTGATCTGGTTGTTTATGCTGTAATTTGGGCCTGTGTTCAACGTTCTTATGAAACTGAAAATAAAAGGAGCTGACACAAAGAATAACCAAAACAAAAAGGAAATCCTAAAGCATGTTGTTGGGAAATTAAGATGACTATAAAAAAACCCCAAAACAAAACAAAACACCATAAGACTGACAAACAGATGATTTGCTCTGCAGACGGAATTTCCACAAATTCATGTGGATGCATGTGAATGAATCTACATATATGTTTATGCAATGGTGAAATAAATTAGAAATAAATGATCACTTCTGCTTGGTACTGTTTAAGAGCTTTATTTTTACTATTTATGTTGTTAAAAGTATAATGGTGTCTGTACATCAGCTGCTGGTTCTCCTCTGTGTTTGTTTCTGTTCTCACATGAATATCAAGGTCGGAGTTTAACTTCAGTGCCGTAATACTTCCTATTCAGATGTTCTAGTAGCTAAATCAGAGTCTAAATCCTTGCTAAAAAGAACTTCACACTTTAAAGTAATCAGTACTGTGTAGCCTCAGACATCTGAACGAGGATCTGGAAATGTAATCACAACCAACTCAAATAGTTTTCTGATGCAACAGTATGAATATTTATGTTATCATGCACAGTGATCAGGCTCACACCAAATCTAAATTTAATGGCTATGAATCCTGTAGCCCTTTCACTAAGATTTGATGCACGAAGAGTGGCGCCCCATTATGAAGCACAAATTATGGCAACGGAGACCCCAGACTGTTAAGCAACTGAAGTTGTGCGTCAAGCAAGAATGTGGAAAGAATACGACCTACAAAGCTTCAACAATTAGAGTTCCTAAATCCATGTCGACTGTTATTAAAAGGAAAGATGATGTAACACGTTGGTAAACATGCCTCTGTCCCAACTTTTTTTGGAACGTGTTGGAGGCATCAAAATTCAAATAAGTGAATATTTGAAATAAAATAAAAAAGTATACAGTTTAGCAAGAAATATCTTGGCTTTGTGGTGAATTTGACTGACTATAGATTGGAAAGAATTAGCAAATTATTGTATCCTGTTTATGTTTTTCCCAATTTCCCAACTTCACTGGAATCGGGGTTGTAATCTCTTGCAGCAGGACGGAAGCCGATCGATTCAAAACAGAGTCAGACTTACTTGAAGTCTCTTGCTAGTAATTTATTAATCCCCCCATCTATATGGCTTTTACATCTACAAAGCCCTCACTCACACACTTGTGGTCATCAATTATACGGTGGGATTCTTACATCGCATCCTGACGTCTAATGTTTACCAAAGAGCATAAATTCCCTGAGGTTTTGGCTCAGATTTTGTTTGCAATCAGCGTGAAAACTAATCAGTTCATTACAATTCCAATTCATGTTTCAACAAGTTGAACTCTGTTTGCTGAATTATTACGTGCGGATCCACAGGGCAAAAAACATAACGTACAGCAACCTTCATCCAAAATGTTACTCTGGTCCTCTAGCATTTACATAATAGTCCATGTCACAGAAGAAAAACGCAGAGCAATATTTGATGCCGCTGTATTGTTTTGCTGGCACGCAGCCAGGCTGTTCTGCTGACTGTTATGTTTGGATCCTCACCAAATAGATCACAGAGCCTCTCCATACACCAAGCAATCGTCTCCAACAGCTCTGAAATCACTGTGGCCAAGTGCAGTAATATTTCTGTCTGACACAGCTCGGCGGCCGACCCTGCTCTTTGACCTCCGCGCAAAAGATACAAGCAGGAGGATTATTTTTTTCCCGCAGGGATCAATAGAGTATCACAAAAAAAAGAGCGTACAGTGGAATTCCGTGTTAAGTATAGGATTTCTAAAGAGGGGAAACCCAGAGGAAACTGGGTCTTTTTCTTATGATAATAACCTAAAATTTCCACTTGCATAAAACATTTTTGCAACAATGAGATTATGCAGCTCTCGGAGATTTGCATTCCATGTGTTCTTCTGTGCAGGGAGCTCAAACACAAAACAGGTACACACAAAGAGCAGAAAATCTGTCTTCAGTGCTCTATTTTACACCAAAGGAAGGAAAATACATGGTCTTGTGCCCCAAGGGTTTATAACTATGCACTGTGCTATATTTTCTCAAAGTACACACCCATACTGTGCTTATTCACTGTTCTTTTCATGAACTTTTTTACATTCTGCCTCGTTAGAACCACAAACCAACTTTTTTTTAATATTGAGATTAATGTGACGGAACAACACAATCTGAAGTGGTAGGAAAATGAATAATGTTTAACGCTTTTCACAAAATTGTATACACCTTGAGACCGAAGCCGTTGCACACCGTTCTCTAAAGATGTACTCAGACTTAGTTAGAATGGATGAAACATTTCAATATGAACTCTTGCAACATATTTAGGCTTTTACTTTGATTAGGCCATTTTAACACATGGATATCCTCAAGAAAAATAACTCCACTGTAACTCAGAGTGACTCATTTTATGGCACCTAACAGTATTTATGCTCTGATCAGCCACAGTAAAAAGTTTCTCCACCGCATAATGCTGTCACCACCATGTTTCAAGATAGCATGCTAAAGAGGACCAAACCAAACATTCCTGCTTTTTCAGAAGCTCTCAGACTGATTTTGGACTGATTTGGGATTCTCTGGTATGAGAGGTTGCTGTTTAGCTCCAAGAACAAAAGAAAAGACAGACATGCATCTTTAGATGTTTATTAGCCAATTTATTGGTCACATGTGAGACAGACAGAGATAAATCTGTAAATAACTGACTGCATGCATGCATGTGTGTGTCAGACAGTTTTATTTGAATTGCACAGTAGAGTAGATGATTTAGTTAGTAATTAGGGAATAGAGACATATCCAATTATTGGTGTTGTGAAATATCACTGTGTCTTGGTAGTTATTCCACCACTGTCTGCAACCTGCCTTATTACTCCCGATATGATTAGCTAAGTGTGCGAGGAGACATTGAAAAGAAACTGCAGTAAAAAAGGAAATAAGTTGAGTAGAAAGTGTGTATGTTTGTGTGTGTCCAGGGATGTTCACATCCTCAAAGGTAACTAATTTCTGTTCATTGTAGATTACAGGTGGCAGGAACACAGAGGAAGAGCTGCAGCCAAAGCCATTTACTGGTGGTCCCATGACACAATGCTTGTGGGGCTGCCATGAAAAATCTTATTTACTACCCAGTGTGTTTCTCTCACTCTCAGTCGGAGTTAAAGTGCACTGATACACACAAAGGGCATCATACATCATAAATGAATCACAGAGCCCTGCTTTTATGGTTGTAAAAAAAAAGGCAATCGGTCGCATACATGCACTCCTGCTCTCAGGTTTGCAGCTGTAAACAAATAGGAGGACATGCAAACGGCCACGTGGAAATCTGACTTTGTCCTTTTGGTCTGCGTGGGCACATGTGCAGGCACAATCATATCTCACTTAGTGGGAAAAAGCCTCCTGCTTGCTCTGCTTGTCACTGATGGAAACAAAGACCAGGGGCAACTGAAAGCTGCTATCTCCAACCATCTGGGAGAGGAAGAAAGACGGGAAAAAAAGACAGCAGCAACTCCTCACAGCTCTCCAGATGCTGCCAGAAGAAGAAGAAGAAGAAGAAGAAGAAGAAGAAGAAGAAAAGAGATGAACAGATTTTGAAGACTGGAGTGTGAAGAGGAAATATTATCTTCATGGAGAGGGGTCTAATATAAATGCTAAGATGGCTATCTGCTGTGGGCAGCAGTGATGAAAAGAGAGACATCACTTCAGAGAGAAGATGGCATAAGTGTACTCACATTCATCTTGCAAAAGAAGAAAAAAACAGTAAGTATTCAATATATTATGCATGCAAAAGTGAGTCACGCGCTGCACTGTGATGCACACTTCATTTCAACTTTATTTTGGTTCTCAGGCACAACATCAGTGGAGAGTAATATCACAGATTTTTGAACAAAGCATCCTGCGGAGTCCTTTGTTTTATTTCTCTCTTGCTGTCAGAAAACACACCTGCAGGGACCCTTCCCTATACCAGAGACACAACCCTCATACGGTGACAGATGTCAGTGAGTCTGCTACCTGGTGAAAAAAAAAACATATTTACAGGCCACTCGTGGGAAGTAGAGGGTGGAAGCTGCTCCTGTGTCACAAAAGGTGCTGGCAGGTTACAGGGCTGAAACTAACCACTTCAAATCTCGTCATGTTACAAACACAAAACTTGCACGCATTTTTATTGGGATTTGATTTGGTACAAAAACACAAAGTTGTGCGTAAGTGTGAAAAAAGGAATTTTTGTATTTTGTATTTCTTTCCAAAGGCACCCTCACTGCAACTGCAGCTCAAAACCTCTTTCAGGGTATATATCTCTCTTGCCATTTTCTTTTTCTGTTAATTTCATTTTATTTATTTTGTCTCTCACAGGTTTTCCTGCAGGACTTCTTTTTATTTTGCTCAATCCAGCTCTTATGTCTCTGTGCAGATGTTAAAAGAAGTCTTAAACCATGTATGCTTTCCGTTTTATCTTACAGTCAAACTCTACTTTGCGTTGATCGAGCCCAAGAAAAACTCTAAATAAAATTTTTGGAAGATTCTTGCTGTAGCTTGTAAGAAAAAATATTTTTTTATTTAAAAAAAAAGTTTAGCTGGTAAAGACAGTTGGCAAATAAGACTGTATTTAACAAATGCTGTCTTATCTGCTCTGTTGTGAGATAATGTCGCATCTCATCTCGCCTGAATGGAAGCCCTCACTGAAGTTGCACGGGGGTCTCTGCTGATCCTCCATAGAAGAACAGCACAGCTCACTGAAAACAAAAACACCACACCACAGTAACAGCCGTCCGTCGCCGCCGGCCGCCTCTGAGCACACCTGATTGGCTCCGGCGACTGACTGGCAGACTCTCGGAGGGCTTCCATTGGTCCGGAGGTGACAGGACACCGTGGAAAAAGCTCCAGTGAGGGCGGAGCGCGTCGGAGGAGGCGGAGCTCTCCGTGGTACTTAAATGGAGTTGGTGCCTGAAAGATGTGAAGTACGAGCTTCGCACTGCAGCCGGAGCGCCCGGTGCGTGCTGCCAACACCGAAGGAGAAGCGAGAGAAGAAAGAGGGGGAAGAAAGACGACGGCAGGAGAGCAGAGGACTGAGCAGCCCTCTGTACTCATGGATCATAAGGATATCTAATCGTTCGCCCTCGGGAGCGCACAGGTATCCTGTTTTTATCCTGCTTTCTACGTTTACTGCTGTGCGTAAAGATTGGCCTTTAAATGAAGTGGATCGTAGTTTGTTTGGTTTTTTTATGCTGCAGCTGCCTGTTTGTTTGGTTTTCTCACATTCCATCGGATGTAGTGATTTACGACTTGAATGTGAGGGAGCCAGAGGGGAGTGGATCATTGATTGACTCAGTAATATGACACCTTTTACCCCCGCGCGCACTGATCCTCGCTGGTTTTGGGTGTTTTCTTAGAATAGCTGCAATCGATTTTTTTGTGCGTAAAAAGCCATTGTTTCTGTGAACGGCGGTGTTTTTCATGCTTCCCATGTTGTCCGTTTGACTCCCAGACACCGCAGTCCATGCCTCTGCCTTGCCGGGTCATTGATGGGAAACCAACTGGATCGGATCACCCACCTCAACTACAGCGAGCTGCCCACGGGGGATCCGTCCGGGCTGGAGAAGGACGAGCTTCGGGTCGGCGTCGCCTACTTCTTCTCTGACGAAGAGGAGGAGGTGGACGACCGCACTCCGTCCGACTGCGGCTTCACCAAGGACCACAGCCCGGCCGAGGAGGGACCCTTCTCGGTCAGTGAGGTGGAGTACTCGGCGTTCTGCTCCCAGGAATGCATCTTCTCCAAGCTGCGGGAAAACGAGGACCTGAACGTGTACTCGGCCAAAACTTTGCTCACCATGTGCAAGCCGGGGGATCTGCTGGAGCTGGTGGCCACCGCGCAAGCCCCCCACTGGGTCATCTACCAGCGTGACGACCAGGTTATTCACCTGCACAAGGGCGAAATCCGCAGGGACAGCCTGCTGGAGATAAGCAACGGTCGGCACGGAAGAATAGCGAACAATCGGTACCGATTCCGACCGCTTCCTCCGGACCTGGTGATGCAGAACGCTTCGGGACACCTAGGGCTGAGGAGTGAGGAGATTTGTTGGACCAACTCTGAAAGTTTCGCCGCCTGGTGCCGCTTCGGGAAGCGGGAGTTCAAAGCCGGCGGGGAGGCGCACTCTGCGGAGCAGCAGTATTTCCTCAAAGTGCACCTGTCCGGCAGCGGGGTCCACACTCTGGTCTTTAGGAGTCTGGAGGACATGATCCGCGAGCGGCGGAGAGTGGACGCCAGTGGAATTCTTAAGGAGCTGTCTTTGGTGACCGGAGACAAGGACTGATCGGGAATTTCCGTTTGATATCCTCCACCTCCGGTCACCGAGGCGCACGGACGCACGCTTTGCTGGCGCGACACGCTAAAACAGGACCCTCACACATACGCATACAATTAAGTTCCGCCAGAAGAAGAAGCGCACGTTATGAAGAAGGACCTGTTGTTTTTGGGGACTGGCTGTTCGTTCAGGACGGACCCCGAGACGCACTGTGGATTTGCCAATAAAATGGAGAGTAGTGAGAAACCGGGGAGCGCGGCCATATGAACAGACAACGCCCCGCGTGGTTAGGACGCGTGCTGAGTGGCGCACACGATTTCTGATCAACCCCATTAACACAGAACAAGCAAAATCACCTTTACACGGCGCACACGACTCGGTTTGATTTCTTTGATTTCCGGTGGGGGGGGGCGCAAAAAAAGGGAAAAAAAGTGGATTCGACTCCTTTCTTCTCTGCAGCAGCAGAGCAGACCGGCAGAGGGAGGACATGGGTGTAGGTGGGATCTGGGGATGTCTCTCCGAGGTCTCCCTTCTGTTTTTTTACTGTTAGCTTTACGACCAGGACAGACCAGAACGACACGGACTCCAGCCACTTAATGATTCATAGACCTCTGAAAGCCTGAGCTGGTTGCAACAGTTGCCTAAACAAAGCGTCTTGGCTCGACCAAGCTCCTCTTTTTTGCCATATTGTTCTCTCCACAATGCTGTCATCTCGCTCACAGCACTGGATGTATGTGTAAATTGTATTCATACATTGATTTTGAAATTTGAGTCCCTTATTTTTGTATTTACGTTTAGTGGATTTATCTCTTTTTTTGGTTCAAATAAATGAAGGTTGAAATATGAAAAAAAGAGATATATTGACCTGGTCTGTTAGGTCTTGTTTGGCTGCACACTCACATCACATCAACAGTGTTGCTCTCCTCTTTTGTGCTCACACAAAGCTGTGAAATATTCATGCTCGGATACCTCCTGACCTCTCTCAAACCAAACACGCTACACACTTCTTTGTAGTAATCTGCGTGAAGAAGAAAACATAAATCAGTGATCTTGCAGCTTGTGCTGACTGCTTACAACCAATTCCTTAAAGGCATTTCATAACTCGTGCTCTGATCTGTCTTAATTAGGATTTCACAGCCTCCCATGCATCTCTGTGCACATAGTTGGCATCACCAGAGTGCACAAAATGTCACAGTCTTTATCTTTAAGCAACACAGCTGCTTATTTATATTGATCAGCTTCCGTGATGGTAGGAAGACAGCTTTGTTTTCCTGTCTTTTTTTTTAGGGTTGGATCAATCACCTCATCAGACACTCATATTTATTCTTGTGATGCTTAAATTTTTTCTTTAATGTGAATTGAAAGGACAAGGAAGCGCATATTTGAAGGTGCTTTGCCATTATGTGTGCATTTGTTGAGACATTGTCTGTAATGGATGGTATGGAACAGCAGAGCTGGTTTAATTTAGTCCTCAACGGTCAAATATTTTGGGTTGTTGACGAGAGAGCTGCGGATGGTTTCTTTTAAGTCAACAGAAGTTGAGGCAGCTTATGTGCAATAATAGCAAAGCTGGATTAATGAATAAGCACTGTCATCCTGACTGTTGAATGTGATTTGTGTGCTAAGGTTTGCACATTAACTAGGGTAGTTTGTATTAGTAAAATACAAACTACAGCTATGAGCCTGTGCATAAACTTTAAGAAGATGTGTTCAATTATTATTAACTCTTCGATTGTATTCAGTAGCATTTCTTCACAGTGTGACTCGGGTTGCAGCGGGGGGATAAATGAGCTTAAAAACAAAACAACAACAACAACAAAAACTTGGCTCTCAAAAGATTTTCCAACGCTCCTTGTCATGAAAAGCAAAAAAATGTGGAGGTGTGGAGATTCTGTACCTCGAAGCAACCTGCCTTTGAAAAACCCTCCACCTATTTAATTTTTCCTCAAATTCTTGCAACTGTGAATCAATATCAACTTCAGTGTCAGCACATAGCAAATGACTTCCATGCCATTCCCACTGACTTGATTTCCCAATAAGCACAAGAAAAGAAAAAAACCCTTCAGGGTTGAGTCTAGTTTATTTCAGCACATTCCAGCAACAAGGTAGTTCAAAGTGCTTCACACAACGTAACACCCAGTTTTGAAATTACCAATAAACATTATATAATGTCACTAACGCTTAGAGCAGAAGGAGCATATTACCTACGCTGGCAGTCAGGCATAAACTGGAACTGTTTTTATTGACTCCCCACTAAGCACATGGACACATGATTCTCATTTATTATCTTTCTTCTTATAATCATCTGTTTCTTCTATCCTTTGCTTTTGTAGCTGTTTTATTTAAACCAACACCAACAAAAATACATCCACATATTTAAAAAATATAATTTATGTGAACTATTATAATGATTTCAAGCATGAAAAGATGAGATTTTATTATTTTTTCTTTACAAACTTGATTTGTTGTTGCCAGACATAAAATCCACCCTTTTGCTGCTGCTTTAGTTCTTTTGCTCTTGCCATATTCCCTAGTGATGACTGTTCTGCCTGTTCAGTACATGTTGAACAGGCTGAGGTTGCCTCAGGTGAGTGATTTTATTTCATTTATTTTTTCTTAGTGTTCGTGTTTATGTGTTTGAGAGAAAGTGAGAAAAGGAGAGTATGTCAGACTTCCCTTGTGAGTTTTGATAAATCAGGGTACTGGGGCAACCAATGTTACTTTGCTGTTTGTGGCGTGTGACTCGGAGAAAGATGAACATGTGTATTTGTGTGCACGCCACCAAAGTCAGCTTGAGGAGACACGGTTTGTATGTGGACGCCTTAGATTCAGTTCTCTACATGTACGTAGCATTACAGTGAAAAAGCTGCTTAGCAAAGCTGCGACTGTGAGGTTGTCTTAACAAGCACTGGCGACTTGCTGTTTGTGTACGTTTACCAGCCATATGCTGCGTGCATGTGCCACGTAGCCACAGAGACATTCGCCTTTGTTTCTATCAGCAACAGTGTGGAAGTAGCCGCTGTTACTAGGGAAACTCCAGACACTGGCGTACAGTACATCCACTGAGCTCTCTGCACGCTCCTGAGTGTCACTGCGCAAATGCTTCACAGCCAAAAGCTACAGTAGCCGTCAGCCTTAACAACCACTCATGTAAGACATATGACATTCAAATCTCTCTCTCTCTCACACACACACACCCTTGCATGGCAGTGTTTCCTTTGGGGACCAGCTATTGTTCCTTTGCCGCTGTGGTGTTTAATTTACCCCGAGAATTGTTTTCTGCGTGTATCTGGACAACGAGGACCTAGCCTTCTGCCAGCTGAATCAGTGGTCTCAGAGGAGATGTCATGGGGAGGAGGGAACATGAGAGGATAGTGTGCCTGCATGATACCTGTAAGGGGATCTCCCTCCAATCTACATGCAGGGCCCTCTCAGCGGTGTGCGTCCCCCCCCCCCCCCCCCAGTCTTTATTCTCAACGACGGGTATTACTCCACAACAGCACAGCTGGTGGTAAAAACGAGGCAGTTGCAAATGGGCCGCATGCTAAAATGTTGGTGACAGCAGTTTACACCCCTAAACATCTGTTGTGAAATGTTTCATCCATCACTTGGAGTATATCTGCGTTTGAACCCACACCTACACGTTGGCATTTAAATCTGATCGGCGCGCTGCACAGCATTTGTAAATTGAATGACATCCCCATTAAGGCCTGTTATCTGTGCTCTCAAAGCGTCACTGCTGCCAAAGAGAGAGTAAACTCATAAAAGGTCTGTGTATTCTGCGTTGTAGGTGTTTTTTTACTGCAGTGATTCCCAAAGTGAGGGATGGGGATGTGAAGGAAAGGTGAGTTTATTTTAGCTGCACTCATAAAAAGTTAGTTCAAGGTGCTATAAAGGAAAAGAAACAAGAGGAGGAAAGAAAATAGCTTAAAGACACAGAACTTTAAAAGAATGATATTATAACAAAGAATAACATTAAAATTGAGTAATAAAATCATCTTTGCTGCTTTTTGCAGCAATCAGGCCTCATATGAAGGAGACAACAGTCTCTGCCCATCTCAGGTTTCCTGGGAGAAGGTTTCACTGCCAAGGCAATGTAATTTTATTTGTACAGCACATTTTCAGCAATTCAAAGCGTGTCACATGATTAGAAGAAAAAACAAAACAACGAACAAGCTGCTACAGATTAAAATGTTCCACATTTGCTGAGATTAATCAAAGGTAGCTCTAAACAGGCAGATGTTCATTGATTTAAAGGAACTCGGTGATTTTGCAGTTTTCTCTAAGTTCTTTTCTAGATTAGTGAAGCATCAAAACTGAATATTGGTTCTCCATGTTTGGTTCTAGTTCTTTGGATGCTACTCGAAAGAGAAGACCTGAGTGGTTGGAAGGTTGATAAAACAATAATGACAGGTCTTTAGTGTGTTTTGGTGCTAAAGCACTCCACAATTTATGAACTAATAGAAGCATTTTAAAGCTTGTTCTCTGACTTACAAGGAGTCAGTGTAAGGACTTTCAAATTGGGGTGATGTGCTCTAACTTCCTGTTTTTAGTGAGAAAGTGAGCAGCAGCATTTTGAATCAGCTGCAGCTGTCTGATTGATTTTTTTAAGCAAACCTGTGAAGACATCATTGCTGTAATCCATGCAACTAAAGATAAGCGCATGGATGAGTTTCTCTAGATCTTGCTGCAACATGAATCCTTCTTCATGTGATAGAAGGCCGACTTTGTAATTGCATTTGTGGGTCTCTGACAAGTCAGGTCTGGGTCCATCACTACACCCAGGACACTGTTTATAGCTCAGATTCTGGCACACTCACTAAATGCGACTGAGTGTGAGGGACATGTTTGGCCAAAAGTTGAGGGGCCTTAAGCAGAATTGGATTTGAGGTTAAGAACATCGCCACCACTTTTTAATCTTACACCAAATTAGACAACAAAGCATGGAAAAGTTTTCTTTGTTGTATTTTACCAGAAAACCCTTCATCCTGGCAACATTTGAAAGTAGTAGTGTGATATATTAACTAAAAGTCTAATAAATGTTAAATGTTAGGTCTCAGTCTATAACAATACCTAGATTTCTTGCCTCATTGCATTTATTTGAAATCAATTTATTGCAGTAAATGTATGTAGAGACAGTTATCAGCATGACGTGTGATGAACTGGATACAAAAAACACTCAATTAAAAGAAAAATGGGGCCGATACTGACTATAAGGGTATATTATCATGCAGTGAAACTTTGATTCCTGTGTCATATAAATCATGTGACATCTTACAACACACCATAATCTGAGCCAGATTATGGTGTGCATGTAGAAATTAAAGAAGTCTGAGAATTGAGTAATTTAGTAATTACTAAATTACTCAAGTAATTTTGCAAATACGTTCTGAATCAGTTTAGAGTACCACCAGTAAGACTCGCTTTCCAATATTTTTACTTGTATTTTCTGGTCAGCTGTTGAAAATGCAACATTGAGAAACAGTAATATCAGTGAAACCAGTTTCAGAAGCATTTCTGGTATGACTCTTATTAAATACTTCCGGTGTAATCTCAGTGAGTAGGTGTGGTCAGAAACATGAATGTGAATTTTACTCTCTCTCAATTTCAAAGTTCTGCACTTTTAAACCTGCAAATAGTAAAAGAAAAACATGTTTTCTTCATTTTACCAAATGAATGAATTTCATTTAGAGTAACATTGTTGTTACTCTAAATACTGCTTGTTCACAACATATTTTCATGGTTGTCTCATTTCTTATAGATTAACAAGCATTGACTACACCTGTACTTAAATGGCTCTAATTAAGTACTGCCAGTGTATTCTTCACGTCAAAGGTCTTACCTTTACTCTTATAATTGATATGTTTTCTTAATAACAGATGTCCACTGAGAATGAAAACACATCCAATGAAGTACCTATTTTTTCTCAGAATTTAAAAAAAATACAAGTTTTCAAATTTGGAAACTGAAAAAGAAAAAAATCATTGATTTTGGGTTGATGGCAAGAATGGCTCAAGATCAAAACTTCTTTCTGACTCAAGACTTCTGGCGGATAAGTGAGACTCAGGAGTGGTGGCATTCTTAATAATGAGCACCAGCATCTGCACAAACAACATGAGTCATCAGAATCAAATGTTTCTTTGGCTTTGCTGTGCTTGTCATGTGCTGTAATAAGTTACTAATGCAAATAACGTGGGCGTGGAACACAGCCTTTATGGCATTTGAAAAAATATATACCAAACCCTCTGATTAGATTGGAAACAATGACTTGAACACAAGCAAGAAAAGGTTACCGTAATTTATAGAAAAAAGACATTTACAGAGACATGTTTATTGAGTAAGAGCGAGTACAGTGTGCGGTTCATAAAATCATAGTTTCTGTTATTTTCACCCAGGCATAACTCCGACTAAAAAAACAAACCTCTGCTGTTTCTAACCGACATTCGGTCAGCTTGAAACAGAGATTAAAATATGCCTCCAGCTCTTTATGAAAACAGATTGTTCCGCTGAAATAGACCAGTATTCAAACCGGGCCTCGCCCGTCTTTCACTAGCAGGTGGGTCAACTGTATGCAAATAAACACTGTGCTGCGTTAACCCTGTTTTGCTCCAGTCAGATTGAAAGGTCACATCAGTGTTGAAACAAGGACAACAGTTTGGGCAAACACAGAACATTTATTTACTTGCACGATTTTTAGAAAGGTAATATTACTTAATATTAAAAAAAGGTTCAATTGATTGCATACAACTTGAAAGTACATTACCTCTATGCATATTTGTCCAAAAGAAGTTGTAAAAAAAGCACTTTGTTGTTAATCTAAAACTGTTCAGTATAGGAAATCATTTTTTGAAAAGTCATATATATTTTTATTATATGTGACGCATACATTATGTTGTAATGAGTTTAGCATTTTGAAACATGTCAAAATGGATAAGATGTAGTGAATTTCAAAAGTTTTCATAACTGTGGAACATTTTTTAAAGCTTTAATCAAAGCAAGGAAACTAGGTTATTAAAAGACAGATACTTTAAATACTTTTAAATTTCAGGAAAATTTTAATCTATCATAATTTATTCCTGCAGCATAAAATAAAACCTAAAAATATAAATTTTTCTTATTATCCACTGATTGTTTTTCACCTATTTTTTCTGTAAATTAGCTGTTGTCTAAAGTGTTAAGATCTTTTGCAAGCCAATGCGTTTTCATAAATTTCAAAACACGAGTGGCGAAAACACGTTTGGGTGATAAAACACTTCCCACAGCCAATAAATGTTCTATTCTAAGGACAGGTGTTCCAATCTCTGGCTGCTCCAGAGAGTTAAGGGACTGAACAGCCTCAGGATATTTTCTCTGCCACAGCTGCATTGCTCTGTCCTTAGCCTTCACCCCCCATCTCTGTGAAAAGGCACCGACTGCTAAATGTCAACCGAATACAGTCAATAACAGTTTACCATTTACTCATTCTGACTACTGCTTTTACAAACGTTCAGTCACATTTGCTTCTCTTGCCACAAAACGTGAATTTAGGATTGCATTTAGATAGTCACGTCAGATTTAGATGTTTGATTGCCCTTTGCGGTGCCATCAAGAGTGAGAATGTTTTACGCTGGCTAGCATTTCCCCTTCTTTAGAAAGCAAAAGCTTTTCATGCATTCACAAAATGGAAATTTCTTACGGCATATTTATGTCTACAGCATATTTGCAGTATATTCAACATTATTGCAATAGTAGTTAATTTTTCCGTAATTACATAACCGTGGTTGTTCAAAGCATATCTGTGTATAATAATGAGCTATTTGTTGCTGATTAAAAATTCATGAAAAACATTATTATTTTTTTAATAAACGATTGCTTTTAGGAAACCATGTCAGAGATTTGCTGTTTTATATGCAGCTTTCGCAGCTATGCTGAAGCACTTGACCCTGACATGAGTGGTGAAAGGACAAATATTACAGTCTGCAATACGTTGCACAAACCTTACAGCTTCATTTGTGTGGTTTTCACCCCCTGCTAACTTCTTAACACATGAGAAGAGAAATTGCCCTGAGGCTTTGGCCCCAGTGCAATCACAGTTTGATTAATGAAAGGCCTAACATAGCCCCATCTTTCCGTCTCTGTGGTTTAATCCCTCTTTAAAAAGGCACAGCAAAAGGTTACTGTAAATGTCATTATGGGCAGTTTCACAACCTTTTCACTGCCAAATGTCATCCTTTCACCATTTTATAATCCTCTGTTTCCTTCCTAAAGTATTCACGTTTGCACCGTTTCATAAAGTTCCTCTTTTAAACCTAAAAGTTGGTGTGTTGTGCACACCTTCTGAAGCAACACTGTTGAGTTATGCACAAAAAAGAGAGCGCAGTTTGAAAACAAGCGTGAAGTCGTTTCACACACAATGTGACGTCTGATCAGGCTACGGAAGAGGTAAGAAACTGCTGGGTAATCGTGAAGTTCATGCAGATCCGCAGCATGGGTCCATGTTTACAACCACAGCTCATTCAAATGCATCAGAGTGATTAATACAAATGAATCCCATTAGTCTCGACTCTTTCCAGCCTCTAGCTTTTGATGCTTTTTGTTCATAAATTGTGCATTAATTGAACTACAAAACAGGCAAAAGCAAGGTGGAACGAAAAAGTAAAGTCACACTCCTTGTTTTCACTGTTTTGTTTTCATTCCAGACTTTATCGTCAGACTAATATAACCTCCTTTAATATTGAAGCCAACTTCACCTGAACTGAATAACTCTTTGTGCCACCCTGGGCAACATCAACTCCTTCCAGCATTGACAATACTGGAAATGAGTCTTTCCAATTATTACCACTCTTCTTTACAGAATTATTATTATTATTCAGCCATGGTTAAGTTAAAGGTTAAGTATCCTTTCACACTATTGAGGTCATCTTTGATTGTCACAGTTTATGTTTTTAGATATTGTGTCACTTTTACGCCGGATGTAATCAGACCTTCCAAGCTGTTAAGCTTTTGTTTTGTCAATCCTCAGATTGCTTTATATCTTGAGGACCATTAAAATGTTTTCTTTTTTTTTTTTTTTTTTTAGAAAATGTGAATCAGGGATTTATTTTATTTCTCGTCAGCGATGTTTTTGTAGTTAGAACTTCCCTGTCGCTGTCCTCTCATTCATGTTGTTGAATAATGAACCTTAAATGACTCAAGTGAGCCCTGCAGTGTATTAGATTCCATTCTGGGTTCTTTGTGAATTTCTGGATGAGTCGTCAGTTCTTGACGTATTTGGTAGAGCTGCAACTGCTGAGGAGGTTCTTCCATGTTCATGTTTCCCCTATTTGTGGAAAATGGTTCTCACTGTGATTCACTGGCGTCTATTAGTCAGCACTGTTACACTTTGCTGACTGATTGATGCGAAAGACAGTCCAGATCTGTGTATGATGTATTGCTCCTCGAAATCTGTTTAAATCTACTTTGTGTTCACAGGATCTGATTCAGTAGTTTCTGGATTTTTCAGCAGGAATCAGGCCTTTTGTGCGAAGACTAAAATTGAATTCAGCTCTACAAAAAGGTGCTTAATCATGCATTTTTAAAAATCTACCATCATTTATACTTAACAAAATGACTGGTTACTTTTCTCTGTAGGACTAGTTTGGTCTAGGTAGCTTTCTTTAATTAATAAAACTAACTTAATTTATGCAAGGTTATTTTTGTCTGATATCAAAATGTGTCTAATGACATCAAGGTGACAAAAAAAAGAAAGAAACTGTGAGCTCAATATCTCAATATCTACACCCCAACATTTGTAGTAGATATTGAGAATGAGGCAGACAGCATGATTTACTTTCAACCAAAAAGGATAAAAGGATTAAAAGAAACAGTTGATGACTATATAGGTTTGACAAGCTACACCATCATTCTCAAGGGAATGGGACACAGTAAAATTGGCTACGTCTTTTCAAACAGGACAAACTGTACTGTGAAAATAATTTAGCGTTGTCTGAGGAAATTATGTGTTTTAGGAGAAGAGAACTTTGCTGCAGGCTGCGCACAGCGTTGGTTCAGCTAGTTACCCCTTTTCTTAATAAAACAGCATTTTCTTTCAGTCCTCGAGACCCAGAGTTTTAGACTTACCTGCTCTAACACCGGTACTTTGACTTGATAGGCCTTTAACAAGTTTCCCTTGAATAGTAAATGTGCTGTGGAGTAATAAGTTTGTCCTGAGTCATAAAGAATGATCCTCATGTGTCTTCATGCTCTCCTCCACTGTCATACGGACAGTGCATTCCAACTCAGTCAACCAATAAGAACGGCTATAGGACAGAAGAGAAAGGGATTCTTCAAAGTTTCTGGTTTACAGTCACAAGACCACGTACAACTTAAAAATGCAAGACAGATACATGACAGTGTCAAGAGGAAAAGGCTTAGAGTATTAGAAAAGGTTAAAAACGGAGACGAAACTAGCATTAGTCCTGACAGAACATGAAAACTACACAAAAAGTAGGACCAAGATTTGAGAAATACTTTTTTAATTACCACACCCTAAGAAATGTACATATTTTACCAGTTGAAAATAGAAAACATGATTTTTTAAAAACTATTATTTCTCATGTTTTTAGCCAATGTGTTGGCAAAAACTGTGTGTATAACTTTCACACATTGCTTGTGTTCAAGCTTGTACGGTTTGTCAGCAAGCCCAGTTTGTTTAGGCATGCTGTGAATTTTCCACAAAAAAATAGGAATTTGCAAGTAGTTTTAAAACATAATATTGAAAAAATGTTCCTATAAGCAACACTGAATACACTCCTGGTAAAGATTGAGTGACAACAGGCTGGTAGATGAACAGGCTGGGCTTAGTGTAACTAATAGCACTCACTCTGATCTGTCTGTGCTGATGCTGCTTAATGGGGTTTAATGAAATTATCAGTGTTGGGCAGACTCCACAAACACAGAGACAAGCTTCCTGAGAGACTTTGATATGAAATTAATGATGCTAATGAGCTACAGTCAGGAAGGTAATAACTATAATAGTGTGCTTGTTATTTCCCACTTACTTCTACTCAATAATTATTCCAGTAACACATCTAAGAAAACTTTATTCCTGCACAATTACTCACCTCCTTCGCCTCTTGTCTTCTTGTACAGTTTTCAGACTCTCAGACTAGCCTCTCTGGAAACTTCATGTAATTTCCCATTTTCACCAGGATTGTTTTGTTCGCCAACATGGATCGTAGTCATTTAGTCTGAGACTTCAGTAATTAGCAACATGTATTTTCTTCAAAACTCTGTACTTCGAAAGCACAGAAAACTAAAGCTCCATTTCATCCACTGTTAAAGCTTAGTCTTCGATTAATATCCTGGATATTGTTCACATGTATTTAGTTCACATGTACCTGTGCTGCATCAGGATGCAGCACAGGTTAACTTTAGTAAAAAAAAAAATAAAAAAAACCCGGCTATTTTAATGTTCTCACAACCAAAATAGACATTTAAATGGATCTAAAATTCAAGTTTATAAAGGCATGGTGGGATGGTGTTTTGTACCGCTTAGATGTGTTCATATGCATCTGAATCAAAAGACTAAAAGGCCTGCATGCAGTCAAGCTTAACAAAATCTATCTGACAATCTAATTATTTGATTCCAGTATGTCTAAGCAGGCGCACACCTACACGCTGCAGGGCACTGGCCCCTTGAGGACAGGGATGTAAGACTCCTGGATTAGGATTTACAATTATTTTCAAACCATCCTAGCCAACAAGTGTTTTCTCAAAACACTGAAATTCCATCTCAGTTGTTAAGGAGAAAGACCGAAGCTTCAGGATAGGCAATAAGGCAATGTAGTTCTCTTCAAAGACAATCAGGTTCAAAGAAATGAACGGTCTGTTGGTATCATCACCAAAACTCTAGAGAAAGTAGAAAGACTTAATAAAAATGGCATTGTGAACTAAAGATCATGTAGGTTTTCATGTGTAGCCCCTGTAATGGTGGCATGTCGAAGCTTTATAAGTGTAAAATCTATTGGTCTGATGTCCTTCACAGCTGAAGTTACCATGTAAACCGAAATGCAATTGATTTGATTATTTCTGTTTCACAGATGCCTGAAATGAACACTGAATATTTTTCCTGTTCTGGAGTTAGCACCTTTTGCTAGCGAGGCAACTCACCCAACACATGCAGCCTCGGTAAACACGAGTTGTGCTAAAGGCGACAATGTTTATGGGGGCAGTTTTCTGAAGTGGTAAGCTAATGTTAGCATGTTCATTCTCTGTTTTGATACAACTCACTCCCACCTCCTACCAACTCATCCACATCTCACTCTGAGACAAAAGCGGCCCATGCACCAGCACTTCCTATCCTCAGACCCCCTGCCTGCACTGAAGATCACAGAGGAAGATGTAAGGCTCCTTCAATATCAGAAGACCTGACTTGACACATACAGTCATATTCCAGAAGCACAAGCTACAGCCTTAGTTTATTAAAAAGGAAAAAAAAAAAAAGAAAAGTTCCACAACCTGACAATGTCTACCTGAAACCACAATTTTCACCTATACAGTGGAGATGATTCCAGACAGCAACCCCACACTCCCTTTACTCAACATCCTCAAAAACAGTGGATCCTGTGGATCCATCCGGTTCCTAAGAACCACTCTTTCTCAGGACCTGAAATGGTTCTCATCAAGGTTGACCTGCCCTCCATCCAGAGATCCAGTTAACATCTACGCAGACTATACACATCCTGGACACCGTTTAAACCATTAAAACCTTTACCTTTGGGTCTACTATAGGTTTAGTTGTAAAACCCAGCCACCAGAGACTGTTTCTTATGAAACTAACAGTGTGCCAGAAATGCATATTGTTTCTTAGGGTTACACAATTCTGCCTTGAACAAGGAGAATTACTGTGGGGTTAAATCACACAACCTCCAGCCATGATTTCGGAGATTTTTATCTCCGAGATCATGAGATTTTTATCTCCGAAATTTGGCTGGATGAATAGATGTTTCATTTTCTTCTGTATTTTTTTGCCCAAATCACTTGTGAAGTACTTTGGTCAACTGATGTGTGTGTTGTTTTTTTACATGTGTTTTACAAACAAATATGACATTGACAGTGAAAACAAATATGACATTGACAGTGACTATTATGAGCTGCCAGCAGAAAAGCTAAGTCTCCTAGAGGGGAAATCATGAACTCACTTTCCTACCCTGAATATCCCAATGTGTTGAACTCAAGAAGTCTGGCCAATCCCAAAATGAACATAACTGTGATGGATAAAGTGGTTTGAAAACACTGTCATGGAAAAGTGCATCGTGATTATATCCAGCAGCAGCTTAAGGCGGATCCCACTCGACTTCACACGGCGTTAAACACGGAGGAAGACAAACAACACACAAAGATGCTTTTAACACGTATCACTGTGAAACCTGCCAACAGCAACTGCTGCAGCAAGTATTACAAAACCTGAAAGAAAAATGTTTCACATTGATCTCATTTAACATTACAATCTCCTGACTTCTGGGAACCAAACAAGACAGAAAATAAACTTTTTTCTTCTTGGCCAAAAAAAATGTATATATTACACAGGATACCCTGTTTTTTTTTTTCTTTTTTGTTTTGTTTTTTTCCTATAGATAAATCTTCTAACAATTGTAAGGAAAATGCATATTTGGGTTGAGGAGCAGAGATGAGTATGTCAGCCTGCACCCATGAAAAACTTGCCAAATCCTCTCCCCAGTGACATTGACTCTTGTCTGGTGTTATTTATTGGAATGGATTGGATGTTTCAAGAGTGAGATGATTTTCTCTGTAGCAACTTAACAATTCTGTTAATGAACAGATCTTTTAACAGACTCTTAATGTAGTCTACTTATATGGGATTGCTACATATTGTAGAATTTGATCTTGGGTTCTTTCTTCACTGAGTTTGCTTCCCATGATGACATGCCCTGTTTATTCACAATGGAAAGAGATTCCCCTGCACCAAACCACCAAAGGAGGGAATTTGGCAGGTTTTCCATGGCAACAACCCACAAATGCATTTTCCTTAAAAATGTGATACCATTTAAGAGCAAATAAACAGGCTTTTTCTATAAATAATTAGTATATAAACTGCTTTGTCTTTCTAAGATTTACATTGGTTAACATTATGAAATTTGGGTTTTTGAATTGAAATGGTTACTTCCTTTTAATGTGTGTGACAATCAGTAACTTGCCACTACAATCCAGTAACTTACCACCATCAGTGTGTGAATGTGTGTATGTGAATGGATGGATGACAGAATGTATCAGAAAAAAAACCCCACAGAGACCATAGAAAGATTATAGAAGTGTGGACCAATACAGTTTTTGACCACATTTCTCATTTTTCATTGGAAACAAGATAAAGAAGTTGTAGCAAGAGAAATTTGGATAATTTTTATGACTTCTTTTACATTTTTCTTTAAGATTCATTTGGTAAAATACACAGATTTGCACATGTTCTTGACATACTAGATTTTATTTTGTCAAGAAGCATTGTTGGAGCAACAAAGAAAACATCACACATTTCTTTTGCTATCGACTATGGCTTATTTTTTATGATGGTCTCCTAAATGTAACAAACAGCCTTTACTGTAGATACTTTTCCCAAAATCATAGCTGTGAACCAGATTACTAGAGAAAATTTTAAAACGATTCTACCTCAATGGATCAACAGCTTCTGGACAGAAAACCCACAGAAACCCCAACCAATAATTCTGGAGATATTCCATTTTGGAGCAAGACGTTGGACCAACTGGGCTATCACCAACACTCTGCCTTAAAGCCATGCAGCAAGCCAGGGGTGTAATTGGGATTTGTGGGCAAGGAGTATCCAAAGTCCAGATGGGAATAGTAAGAGGAGGGGGATGTTTCCCCAAATCACACTTCATTGCATTTGTGAAATTTCAGACAGATATTTTACACTGAATCAAATCATATTTCTACCACCAGGAAGAGTAAAAAGCATTTTTACTACAGTCTGTTATGCAAAACTACATGCTTAACATGTTTAATTGCACAATTAACCCCCCCAGGACGATTTAGATAGACCAGTTGACCTGACCATCATGTTTTTGGATGTCGTTGTGTCCATTGGAAAGACGCTTCACTCACCGTCGCCACCGGACCACTCGTGATGGTCCGGTGGCGACGGTGAATGGCAGCTTCGCCTCCGCCAGACTGCTACTGGATCGTGGCAAGCTACGATCCAGTAGCTTGCCACCATCAGTGTGTGAATGTGTGTATGTGAATGGATGAATGACAGAATGTAGTGTGAAGCGCTTTGGGATCCTCTGCACTTGGATAAAGTGCTATACAAGGGCAGGACATTTACCATTTTACCATTTACAGGAAGAAACCTCCACCAGAACGTGGCTTAGTGTGAATGCCCATCTGCCACCACCAACTGGGGGTTTGAAAACACAGGACACATACACAAAAATGACAAAGCAGCACTGATCTAGGAGTACTTTCTAAGTTAAGGAAAAGTAAAAAGTAAATGGCAGGTGTAGCTCTTTTAGTGGATTTGTCTGGGAAAGACACACAGTTAAACATACCAATGCATCATAACCTCTGAGCCAGTTCTAAAGGCTATAGGAAAGAGAGGGCAGAGAGTTAGTAACATTTAAAGCCTTTCCAATAGCTTTGTGCAGGAGAAACGGAGTTAAACACTGAAGAACAGGACCAAGGGCATCACCTATAGAAGGAGAACAGGAAGTTGTCTGTAGCATTATATCAGTCAATGCCCCCTTGTGGTAGGTGACACAGCTAGGTAGGAAAAAATCAGGCAGAAAATATAAAGGTAGATGTTGAAATAACAGTAAATGATGTGTTAGAAAAAAGAAGGAGATTGTAGCTTGTAGTGAGGATGAGAAACCAGGAGCGAAAACCTACAGAAATATGATTACAGAGATAACCTACGATTCTTCACCTATTTGCTTAATCAAAAAGGAAAGTTTTAAGACTGAGGGGTGAAATTGTGAAGTACAAAAACCACCACAAGAATAAAAGGAAGATTTAAAATACAACACAATCTCCTATCTCCAGAAAAGTCCCAAAGATGGTGATATTTTCTTCAGCAATTTTATTTTAAGAATTGGGTGTCAGTGATCACAAGTCTTTGACTTTGACTAGATATGAAATACTAAAGAACAATTTGTCTGCCAAATTCAAAATAGTGTAATCCCTACAAATGGATTTTTAGAGAAGGAGCTTTTTGAGCAATTTGACATTTAAATGATGCTACTCAGAAGTCTACTCACCTCAGTTACATACTCAAATAAGCTGCTAATGCAGCAGAAATTAATTCAAAAGGATAATGTGACCATTTAGACCGTGGTTAATCCAGCTATGCTGATATGCCTCTATTGCATCAGGAACATTAACATTAATAAATCTATCATTTCTGCATGAATTTTCCTCTATAACAATTAGACCAAATTGACAGTACAGATGTAAAAAAGGTGAAGGAGATGGGAATGATTTTAGTCAGTTACAGTAGCAGACCAAAATTTTGCCATTTGATCTCTAACAAGTTACAGTGAGTCTCAATGTTTCCTTTGGACATAGCATGCATATCAAATAATTTTGAGTTGTCATCTACCAAGTGGAACCCCTTTTTTTCAATTACTTTATCTTTTAGTAAGCAACAACAAACACCACACAAATAAACACAAGGGGAAATTGATAAAATAGGTAATAAAACACTTTTGCTTTCTCAGATTGCCTTTAAATCACCCATACAGGTAATAGGTTTTGAAATTGATTTTACTTCCATTGTACAGAAAGTAAATCAGTGCTGGTTTAACTACTGTCCTGTCCTCCAGGCAAGCGCCACTATCCACCATTCAGCAAGTAGCAGTTTAATAACAATATGTGCACGGGATCACGGGCTTTCACAATATGCGTGTGCAACCGTAGATGTGAGGAAGTGTTGCAAATGTGTTTGTGCTCGGGCTCATCCATGAATGGGGGAATGTGCAAGACAGAGAAAAAGCATAATCTACCGGTAATGGAACATGAAACCGAGCAGAAAATTGCAAAAAGAAATGACTCCTAGGGAGGGTGCCAGCTCTGATGAAATAAAGCTCCTCATGTGTGACCTAATAAAAACACGCAGAGGGGCTAATGCCCCCTATAATCATCCCTCTATTCTTATACACAATAAGGAAAAAAATAAATAAAATAGAAACATTGAGGCATGCACACATGGCTGGAGTTTCACCAAATGTTCAAAGGTGACTTAATGGTCAAACTACCCAGTGGGAATCTTAAACAGAATTGGGTAGCAGTTGATAGATGATTTATAGACTTTGTATGTGGTAAAGTTATTTGTTCTGTGAACACTGACATGTAATTATGCTTTGTAGTTTCTCCAATAAATGCTGTATGACTGATTTGATGTGAATGAATCTATTAGATTTTCAGAGTCTACCAAAATCATCAAGACTGGGGAATTAGTTTGTTGAACCAACTCAACTTGTTCAGTCCTTTGTAAATACATCTTCAAGTATCTCCCTAGTAGCTTTGCATATTTTTTGCTCATTTTTGCAAAGCATTTTAAGGAAGTCAGATTTGATAGACATCTGTAAACATAAGCATTTAATTTTTGCCACAAGTTCTCAATTAGATTGAAGATCTGATCTTCAGCAATCCATATTTTTTTTCCTTGGAAATTATCGATTTTCCATCTGTCAGTATCGATTCATTAAATCCTATTCAAATCCCTCGTGTTCCAACTTGCACATGTACATTAAAAATTACATGTAACAAAACAACCAGTTACGATTAATTAATTAATGAAATGAAACAGAAAAATTCCATTATCCAATATAAGTGAATAAAACAAAAAACATTCCTTTTCTGTATAATCAAATACACAAAGCCACACAATTAACATTTAAACAAAGCAAATGTAAAATAAATGTATAGCAAAAACAACATTTCTTACACCAGTGTTACACCATCAGTTCAATTAATTTAATCCAAGTCTAGGAACAGTCACAAAATGTTATTAAAATCACTCTGTCCCTCTAAAATCTTAAAAATGTATCAAACCGTACTGTTTGCTAAATATTATTATATATATCACATTGTGAGCAAAATATTGTGTATTACATCATACAGTGAGATTAGAGTATCGCTAAAGCCCTATTCAGGAGGAAGGTGAAGCTTTACTCACAGTCACAAACCTTTTGTTGTTTTATTATTGTTACTGCTTAATAATATCCTTAAGCTACTTTATATGTTTTCCACATAATTCACTGCTCTCATTTTAAATGTTACAATATTCATGTCTGGGCACAATTACCCTACACTCTGTATTTTAAGAGTCTGGGGAAACCAAACTTTAACCTTTTCTAAGGTTATTGTCCAGGTGGGAGGGAAATGAACAGTTTTAAACACAGTTCAGTGATAATATCAAGTCTTAATGTGTCTGCAGAAGCTGAAAATAAATTTAGAAACTAAATTCTTCCATCTCACAGTAAGTCCAAGATGTTTTCTTAATCTGATAAAATGTAGCTGAGTCCAAAGATTGTTCAGCAAAATATGAATTTTAGGTTGTGCACACTTCTGCGACGATTATAGTGCAACACATGGGGTCCTCCCCCATTTAACCCCACGCGTCTCCTTTTTTCTCTGTGGTGACATTAGTGTTGACGAGAGAAGCTCGAACTGACGCAGCAGGGACATATGATTTGAGGCAGGGAAATGGACAAAACTACAATCAACTGTTAGAATAGCTTGACCTGCCCTTGACTCTGGCTCCTGCCATGAATTGTGTCACCATGGTGTCAAGCATTAGTTGTGCTAGGACAGGTCCTCTGTGAATAGTTGAAAAGTATGTAAGCATGTGCCGGACTATGTCAACCAAGTGTGTGTAAATAAAGGGAAAAAAATAGCAAAAAGATTGTTTGCAGCCATCTGGCAGTGGCAGTTTCTCTGTAGCACCAGACGCAACTCATACGGTCCCAGTGGGATTCCAGCCAGCCAGCCAGTCCATCAATGGTGTTTGGTGGAGCATAGATAACACCTTATTCTGAGAGAAGAGCGAGGGAATGAGTCAAGGAAAGAGTGAAATATTGATGAGAAATGTGAAGCACAAAAATAGAGCAGCCTGCATTCCCAGAGATGCACACAACCACACACACTGGCATGCACACACACATGAATCAGTATGCAAGTAATTCACTGTCACACATGATGGTGTTTTTGTGTAAAACTATGATTCAGCAAGAAAAAGAAGAAGGAAAAAAAGAGAATTTGGGATCCATTTAGCAAAGACACTTTTGATAGCCTCAAATTATTAATAGCCTTTGTTATATATATTTTCAGTGGAACCAAACGAAAACATACAAAACAAGTAAGAGTAAAAATTGAAAGCTCAATATTATGATGTTACACAGCTAAACTGAACTAAGACATCCTTTAAGAACTTATGTTTAATAATGAGCACACAGCATTTTATTATTTTAACTGGAAGGGTTACCGCCAAGCTAAACTGTGTTTAAATTCTGCTATTCTATTCAACAAACTCTAATGAAATATGAAGATCTTTATAATTGGGTATTTCGCCTGTCTCCTAACCATGAGAATCTGAGCCAACACAGGGGTTTTATCATTAATGAATGTTGCAAAAAGACTATAAGTCACAGAGAGCCGCTGCAGCTACCTCACTGTGACGTGATGGAGCATTGTTCCCAACCAGACCTGGCCAGCTGCAGGAATTTAATTGCTTCAGTGAATTATTAGATCCAATTTTTTTACCTGACTTAAGAGGAAGTGAATGAATGAAGGTTGCTAAAAAAAAAAGAATGAAAACAAAACAATCAGTTTGCCACTGAGAAACCATTAACAAACTAATTAACCTCTAACCATTCTCCACTGTAATAAGTTAGGTTCTTTGTATTAATTTGGCATGTGATTGTATGTGATTAACAGTGGAAATGTGACGTCTCAGATTTAACCAGACGATTTGATTTAATCCGGTTGAGTTGCTAAGCATAAGCAAGTCATTGTCTTTGCTCATGATGCTGTGGAGAATGTCGTTCAGAAAATCAAAACACTTACCCGGATCACTGTTCACATCATTTGGAGTGTAAACATCACAGTAGGCCAGGGTTTCTGAAAGAGGGAAAATGGTTTTCAAGACCAACACCATCATTATGATGAAATACAGAACTACCAAAATCCTTAAGATTTTTCTTTAAAAAAGGAAATATGGGAATTTATCTCTTCATAATATATATTATTCAATCATGTGTCATAATATCAAATAGCTGGACAAACTTAATTAAATACTCTACTACTATATATCAATATCACTAACATTGCTAGACTGTTGAACATGATTGTGTTTAGTTGGTTTTGACACAGATTTTTTTATCCGTTATAGTTTTTTTGAGGGGAGTTTAGCTACTGAATCCAACTGGTGAGCTTTACATCTTCAAATGGTAAACAAAGTCTGTACTCAAGCATTAATCAGTAAAGTGCTAGTTAATGAACAGCATAGTAACCTTTAGGTCAGGAACAATTAACAGCAGACTTTCTTTTTTTTGTTACAAAATTTTAGTTTTCAGAACATCCACTATTAATTTTTGGGTAATTGAATTCCATAATTAAAATTCTTGTCCACCTAATATTTGACTTTAGTTTTTCTCTCTCTAATAAAAAAAAAAAATCTCAACTTCAAACTGGCTTCTTGAACACACTTGCCAAAGATCCTGAAATCACTGGGAGATTGGTTACCTTAGCAACCAAGCACCTTTTTGCTGCCTTTATATTTCAGTGAGAAAATGTTGGAAACAGAGAGGAGACAAGAGGCCAATCGGCTGACAGGCAGGCAGACGCTCAGGGAAGACAGGCAGTTAGACATAAGTACCGCCAAGACCTGGAACTCTTGCATCCCAATTTGTGTTCAAAATTCTCGTGCTGAGGCTCCCAGAAAATGATGCAACATTCTGGATGTTCAGGAAAATCTAAAAAGAGACTAGAAGAAATTATCACAACAGTAGAGCATCATGCAAAACTCCCCCCTCCCCCATATTAGCTGAAGTGAAAAGGAAGCTGTTATGTCAACAAATCGCATGAATCACAACAGAGAATAGGATAGAAAGAATTTCAATAAGCAGTGTAAACAAGCAAATATTTGTTTATTTTTATTATGCACACACAAAATATGCTCTGCAAAAATTGGTAATAGATCCAAACAAAACTGACATGAAGTCACATGCTGTAACTTGTAGGCTCAGGATTAAACCAGCCCTTGTGCATACAAATATCAAAAACAATGTGAGTCTCTCTTTCCTCTCCTTCTTCCTTTTCTTTCACTGCATGACCTCCTACTGAGACCCCCTACGGTCAACTAAGGGGTGCAAAAAGACTAAGAGTAAATCTTTGCTCTTGGTTTATGGGCCATGTTTTGACTCATAATTTGTGCATGCAGATTCATACCCCAGGATCCGTGATCTGTGCCTGCGGAACTGTAGCGAGAACAAAAACAAAAAAACAAAAGGCAGTTTACAGAAAAGCTCTAAAACATCGACACAAAGCAAAACATCTAAGTCTGGGGAAAACTGAGCCTTCGTAGCGTCACAATGTTGCCATCATTGGTTGCTAAAATGATACAAATACTGTGAAAGAATAAAATTCTGAAGATAATAAAATATGAAAAACTTACATATTTTTTAAAAAACTAACTCTTTGTAATTGTGCCTGGAATAATAAGTGTATTTTGGTTATGCCATATCCTCAATACTGTAAGTATCAAAAGACATTTTTCCAGTATCCTTGTTCTCCAGACACGTATCTTGTATTCTTTGTAACGACAAAAATGTCTGCCTGTGATGTTCAACTAATGATCACATCAAACTGTCTGAAACATTAAAGGCTTGTCTATAACTATATGCTTCAGCAGGTAGACTTTTCAGAACAGATATACTTCCACTTTAATCAGCTACATAAACCTGCATTTCACTTTCACTGTATGAACTTGTGTTCAGAACAAATAAGGTGACTGGATACTGAAATGTGGTATCAAAAGAGCTATTTTCAGTGAATTTACTTGCACTTTTGACAAAGATGGTCCAAGGCATAAGCATGGGCCCCAAAACAATTGAAATGTCACAGGAATGGTTAAAAGATGTCATAGCTGTAAAGATCTGATGCAGACATGACAACCGTTAATGGCTCATAATATAACATTCGCATTAATCACAATGAAACTTATAAGACTGAAGCTGTTTTGAGCTGCATATACACACATTTTTCTCTTGGCCCTTCTCTGGTTACCACCAGCCTGTAAGAAAATCTAATGTGTTTAAAGCAGATAAAAATCTGAAGAGTTGCATAGTGCATCTCTGAGATTGCTCATGAGCTTCAAACAGAATTTAATTTCAAAATTTTGAATTTGTCCCTTTAGAGAATTCACTGTTGACTCAAACGATAACTTTGAAATCATCTACGGTAAATGCAGAATGCTGAGACACTAAACCATGATCAATATAAAAGAGATTCTGATGCTGTCATTGCCTGACCGCTGTGGGCCACAAATGAAATTCACCGTAGGGCCCAATACAACCTTGGTCTGATGCTGATTAGACACATGCAATCTCATTTTCATATATTTTGGCTTTTTGTTTCCATGCTTTTCCGTCTTATTATTATTATTATTATTATTGATTTGTTAATTTTTTCCACAATATTACATTTTAATCTGAAAATTAATAAATTAAAATAAGTATTATAAGATGCATTGGTGAGCTTATACTTTAAATCTTGCATTATTAATGTACTTGAACAAGACTAACAGCATGCAATAAAACCATAACCACATTGAAAAATATTTTTGGTATGAAGCTTTTAAGTCTTGTCCATTCAGCCAAACATATGCATCAAGCTGCACTCACATAAAGCGCATACTGAAATTCATTGCTTTGAAGCCCATGCTGGGTAGCATAAAAAGCAGAAAGAGAATTTATGTCTATGCAAGCACAAAGTTCCTTCTTCATGGCTAATTCCACTTCCACTGACAACATACTGCATATTTTATACCACTGTACTGTAAGTATATTTACCTTTCTATTCATTTAAAAAATAAACATTATTAAAACATGTTTAAAACATTGTAGCATGGTGATATTTTACCTCCTCCAAGTACTTGTATTTTTAATTTATTTGACTGTTTGGATTTTTATTTTCTTCATAACTTGCTTCTCCTGGTTTAGCTATGCTATTTGTTTTGGCTACGTGACAGTCTCCTTCTATTTGTTTAACATTGTTTTCTGCTGTTCACTTACAGAAAACATTTTCCCGTAACATATTGTATCAATTTACTTGAACACGCTGAGGGCCATATTCCCTTGTAGCTTATTATGTCTTACATTGTTATTTTGCGTACTCATCAAATTTTAGAAAGCAGCTAAAAAATAATTGTTACTATTACACATTCTCTCACACATTCTCATCAAGTACACATGATGTTTTTATGATTGCTAATTCGTGTTAAAGCTGGTTAAGTCACATGTCAAAAAATAGAGAGCAGAAACATCTGTCTTTTACAGTGAAAACATTTTCAGTGTATCATATTGGTCATCTCTCAAGCATAAAAAATCTTCCCTGCTCTGATGTCATGAGTATCAAATCTTAGTTTTTAGGAAAGCTACACTGTGTTGGTATCAAATACTTCTCTATCTCTATTAGTGTAGGACACAGAGTACTGACAAGCTGCAGCCATTGTAATAAAACAGAAGCAACAGAGAATACAGTTACAAAAAAAAGTCGGAAAAGTAGCATTTCAAAACTAACTGTCCTCAGCTGCTCGGCTTAAATATAAATACTTTTCTTTTGTAAGTTTTGTAGCGCAGTCAAGTAACTTAAACTTAAAGTAACTTTAAAGTAACATTCAGTTGTTATCTGTTCTTATAAAAACAAACATAACTTGAAAGAAATTAGATTTTGCAGTTTGACATCTTGAAATTGGCCTCTGTCTCTTTAAGAAGCTCCTGCCCTTTCTGACGCTCCACCTTTAGCATGTCATCATAAAAATGCTCCCCCGTTATGGCGTTTAAAACGTTCTTGCCAGCACTGCACTGAGGAGTAGTTCCTCTGATGAGCTCAGACGTCTCCAGCTGGCCTTTTTTGCTGCCTCTAATCTTGATTTAGATTATAAGTTTAAGATTGGAAAGTTAGTCCATTCATTGGTTTTGAACAGGAAAAGCTTATTAAAAGCATGCTGGTGTAATACAGTATCTTGAGCAGTCATTATAAAAATATCATGTGAACGAAAACATCTGGATCCAAGGCTTAGATAATAGTCTTGGATTCATGATTACTATCTAAGCCTTCTATCCAAGAGCTTACTGTCACAACATTCAGCACAACCTTTATGAAAATGACAAATGAAGATACACTAGGAAATCAAACCTTAAAGGGGCAATGTTATGTAAAAAGTTACTTTTTTGTTTGTTTTTCTCGCTTTACATCACATTACAATATTATCCCCTCATCAAAAACATACCTGGAGTGTTGTTTTTATTCTTTCATGCATGTTTGAGAAATCCTTGAATCTCCCCTGACAGTCAGAGGTGCCTAAACGCTCGCTCTCACAAAACTCCTCCTTGACAAACCTCCTCTTCCCCCCTGCACCAATTCTCTACTCAGCTACACCAGATTAGATTTCACATGTGTTGAAAAAAATGCATTCACTTTTTTTTTCAACAAAAAAAACTAATGAATGAAACTAAGATTTTTTAGACTTTAAACATGGAGCATTCTGGAAAACAATTACATTAATTCATTATTGATAACACAAACAGCCATCTTTTTGGTTACCTTTGCGCTTTATCGAGTACTAAAACATGATTTTATTTCACAAACACACGTACACATGTGCACACGAACACATGTGCACACGAACACACACACACACACACACACACACACACACACACACACACACACACACACACACACACACACACACA
>CAEGAF010082508.1:0-19617 GCA_903067075.1 Micropoecilia bifurca | reverse complement strand
ACACACATTAATATATTTGGCAATCAAAGAAAGAGTTGACAAACTAAAGACAGAGTTGATTGATGTCTATGGTAGATGCATAGACATGTCTATGGGTAGATCGGTCACTCAAACTTTATTAACAAACCAGTTTTTTTACAACATCCCAGCATGCACTGCGCGCTTCTACGGGGAAAACGAAGTCGGCAGCTGCTTACCGTAGTTGCTAGACCTGTTGTGGCCCAATATTGGTCCATATATAAGGCGCCTTATAGTGCGGAAAATACGGTATTCAAAGAATGATAAAAGGCACAAGAAACATAATAAAATCGTGACATAAAAGCTAGAGAGAGTTTTCCTTTTTTATAAAATTCTCTCTTTTTGTGTCTTGCTTCATATAAAAACATTACTGTAATTATCCTTGACATAATTCCATTATGATGACTGTAAAATAAGATATTTTACAAAGGTTAGTGTTGTGTCTGTCTTGCAGGACGGTGGACTTGGCAATGCAGGATTCAGCAACTACTGAAGAGGTGAAGCTTTTTATTAAAGTGGATTTATTCTGCAAAATTCACATTTTGCACGATTTTATGCTTCTGTTTGGGTTTGAACTGCTTCTAAAGAAGTGCTTGAAGAGAACATCCAGCTGTATTCCTGGCAGTAAATTAATGTCATTAGTGTCTGAAAAATTTGACATTTCAAAAACCTCTTGAATGTAACAACACTAATCAGAAGGCACTGTGTTGTTACCTAGCAACCTAAGCTGAGGTCCAGCATGTTTGGTCAGCTGGTTTTAATGCTATACGCGCTGGACAATGGCTGCTAAAAAAGACCCAATGCGTTCTTGTTGGTTGTGCAGGAGGCTCCACTTCTGCTTTTCAAGCAGACAAAGTGTGTGTGTAGTTGCACATCTGTTTGCAGCCATTTTCATGTGCAACTGTAATCATTGAGATGGCTGCAGCTTATAGATTTAAAGTGACAGGATGTCCTAAAACTCCTCATTCTGAAATTAGCTCAAAATAAGCAGAACTGACCAAATAAAATCTCCTTATCTGAGAATCATTTTGTTTAAAAAAGTATTAAACATGTTTTGTATAGCCCTAACTTTTTCAAGGAAGCATAATACCCTTAAACATAAATTAAAGTTATTTTAATGTATATACTTCCAAATCTGCCAGTTTCATTCTCACATCCCTTTTCAATGTCTTATCTAATCCAGATGTAAAAATAGAAGCACCCGTAGCATCACCGTCTTCCTTACTGCCTCAGGTTAGCTGCACTGACAGATGGGATAACGAGGGCGATTATGCTTAATAATGGCATTACATCAGGTTGTATGAGTAAATGTGTGATTATGTGTACATGAGCGTTTCTGCTGATTATGCTTCAGTTTGATTAGCAACTAAGTCCCCAAATTACCCTCCTCTGCTGCCGTCATGCCCTCGGCCTTTTGTCCCACCTGATCCTTTGTTCTTCCACTCGTCCACTTTGACTTTCTTCTCCCCTTCCTCTGCTTAGTTTGTTCTTAACGTTTGCTGCAGGTGGGAAAAAAACGCTGTCAGTGGCGGTGCAAGTCTTCGATCTTTTAGAAGGGTTCGGTTTGGACAGCATGTTCTGAACAAAGTGTGCCCTTCTCTCACGAAGCTCATCATGACACGTGTGATGAGTATTTTCATGGAGCTTCCCATTTATCAGGGTTCCTGGAGGTTGGTTAATGTATTTTACAGGTTTGGGTGAGAACAGGAGTAGGCTTGTCACAATAACACATTTTGTTGGAAGATAAATTGCCCCAGAAGTGAATGTGATAAATGAATTTTGTTGCCTCGAGACCATTTTCGAGTAATGTAATGGTAATGGTGTAATGATGCAAGAAAACACTGTGGAAGGTCAATAGACTTTGGAAGTGGAAGACATTTTAGATATCCACAATAAATAAAAAAAACAACAGTAACAACAAATAAAATGAATTATTACGTCTCTGTAAACAAAATTGTCCTTCAATAATTGGGGCTACTGAGACTAAAACACTGCATGGAAAACTTTTGTCATCCAGTTTTTGGTAGAAAGATCGAGAGCAAAGAGAAAAATGATCATGCAAATGGAAGTGAAGTTTAATTTATTACTTGATGGAGAATGAGAGTATAAGGAAATAATTTTATTTTCTGACTAATTTAGTCTTATGAGATTTGGTGATATTGAAACATAACGATATTTCTCGTCGAGGTGACTGCTGTCTGTAAGCTATCTGAGGTCATCATGGCTTCACCTGATGAAGTTGTAATGGAAGCTGCCCTAATTACTCTTAAATTATTAGTTTTGGGGTTTCTATTTGGGACAATAAATAAGTGATAGAGTAACGGATAAGACTAACAATATGTTCAGACACTGGCAAAGGACATTGCTATATTAGTAATTTGTTATATAAAATTTACAACAACATTGAATTTACTTTTAATATTCTGTGAAACACCAAAGGTTGTACCACTCCCCCATTTATGTCATGTCATCTTTTGTTTTTATTTTATTTTTTATGTGACGTAGAAAGGTGATACAAGTGTTTCATATAGGTCAATATTGATAATTATTGATTAGTTCTTGTTTTAAATATCCAGAATATGGCCAAACTGGTGGCGTGGCATTTCTTGTTTCATCCAGTTTTCTCTTGAGGTGTCGTTCTCATTTCCTTCTTTCACTCCACCGTTTCATATTTTATTTTTAAGCAGCTATGAGGCTCGTTGGTTAAACCTTAAACTGCTGCTGCGCCTGTTACCGAACAGGCGGTTGCTAGGTAACCGTAGAATGAGTGAGTTGCTAGGCAACCAAATAGTGAGCGAGTTACTTGGATCCACCAGCCTAACTTAGCTGGAGGTTGAGCAGCTAATACCTTTCCTCCGCCCACATCTCCCAGGATGCTTTGCGGTTCATGGTTCGGAGTTTAAATTATCGACTATTCAATCAGATTTATCTTCTTTTGATACTGATTACATGCCTAATGGGATGTATTGTTATTGATTTATTGCCCAGTCCTAGAATAGGTGGTTCTCCAACTGCTTAATGGGTTTGATTTCTTCTGCAGCCTCAGACGACACAGTTCAGAGCAGAGAAGGGAACAACGCCTGAGAAACCAGGGATTCTCAAGCGACTCATCAGGTTGGTCAGAGAATTAGATAATAAATAAAGAGCATTAGACATCAACAGCTTGTGACAAGTCTCATAAGCTGCTGACCTATGTAGTTTTTTAATTCAACTTCCAACATTACCGGAGTCTGGAAGACGACCGATGCTCCTCCTGTAATCATACCACAGCTTTTCCAGTCTGTTTTTCCTTTAAACATGCAATATATTTGGAAAAAAACTAAAAAGCCATGGCTGTTCAGCACTCAGACATATGATGGTTATGTCACCAAGCTTCGTTGACTTTCATGCCCAAAGCTGAAGCAAGAGCTGAATTGTACTGTAGAAGCTCAAGAAATAAGTTGTGAGAGATTACACCGTGTTGGGGAAATCCAGCTATTATCTGCAGACTTTTTAATATTCCTCTGACAAGTCTGGTGAGACAGACGCCAGATGTCCCCAGGCACATTTAGGCCTGACAAGCCCATGTGTGGCGTAAACTTGCAGTTCGCAATAGCTGCAATATGATAAAAAAAACAACCCATTTTATGGCAGTGCTGACTGTTGAGTTTGTATTCTTCTCTCTCGTTCTCCTCTTTGCAGAAAGGTCTTCCCTTTCGTCTTCAGACCTGATGAAGATTAAACAGGTGATTTTTAGAGGTGTACAACTACACAATACTTTACCCAAAAGCTTATATAAAAACATTTAAAACTGGAACACTGTCATGGAAGTGAGAACCAAAAATGATTGAAGCTTGTTTAATTTTAGTTCAACAGAAAAACCAAACCACACCGAAACAATGAATGACAACCTGCTTAAATAAGAAGGCAGCTGAATTGGGAGAAACCATTACAACTGAAAAATGATCGACAAAACAAGAATATTTCCTTTAAATGCTTTACTAATTAAGCATTTACAAAGCAAGACAAACAGAATATATTTTAATTCCATTAATTACTCAACATAGAAACCCGCCTCTAATCCCTGGTGGTCCAGACCCGGAACTAATAACTGCACAATCCACCTGGGGAACGTTTTACCTGTGCACACCTGCTGGGGGAGAAAAATGGCAGAGGTGAGTATTCACAACAACTTGAACTGTCATATTTTACTTCTTTAATAATTGTGGCTTAAACAAAATTAAATGATAAATTTTCCCTGTTTACAGAACTTGCTCCGATGAGGCCTATAAAGAATCCAGACCAAGTCAAATAACCAAATTATAATCTGTTTATTGTTTACCTGTGCTGTCTTTCATTAACAGTTCATTAGCTATAAATATAAGAACAGTTCATTGTTACAAAAACAACATCATAACGAGTAGTAGATGCAGAATAGGCAAATATTTAATTAAAGGAACTAGGTAGTGCATTATTTTGTTTAATTTGCCATTTCCAACAGCCTTTGTTTAATTTACAGATATTTACAAATGGTCATTTAAGTTCAGATTTAAAATAAATACATTTTCTACATTCTTTTGGTCTCCTGTTTTGTATAATGGTTATTGCAATGCTAAATATCCTCAGTATTTGACCATTTTATGTGATTTATACTGATTTATTCTTACCAAGTTAGCAGAGAGGTGAGCAAATAAAGTAACAAGCTAACTAATGGTACCATTTGTGGTGATCCTGAAACATGTGGGCCACATTTACCACATTCAGAGTACATGCAGGCCACAGTTTTCCCCCCAATTAAAAATACAACAATATATATTTTTTTACTTGTTCCGCCTTAAATTAACATGCCGTATTTTAATTAAGCAAACAACTGATTCAGATTTTAGTAGGAAAGGGATTTGTAAATCATCGTGCCTCTGAAATATAAAACCAATGTCGCAAATTTGCTTTTTATTTAAAACGCATAAGTTTTAAAAAAATTATTTACATTTTTTTGTCTATAATTATGATTTCTTTACGGTGGACTAGGGAGAGACTGGGGCTTTGAAAATTTATTGAACGAATGTGGCCAAGTCTTAATTTTAGTAGATGTTGCTGGAGGTTTGTCTTCTCACTTCCTTTTGACCTAATAAAAAAATTTAAGAGAAAAAAAAACATGATAAAAAGACTAAAAACCTTTTGTATTCAACAAATTTTCCATTTTACTGTAAAGAACTCCCTCTAAAAAATGTAAACTGTGTCTGTCTGCATATAATATCCAGATGCAGACAGATATCTACATACTAGATATGTGTCTCATGTCAAAGGTCATGCAGAATCATTCTAATGGCCTCACTTTGGACACAGTGGAAAAGATTCCTTACAGAACATGACCGAAAAATACAATAAAAGTGAAACAAGAAGACAAATACATTTTTCATCCAGTAACTAAGAAGAACTTGAGATGATGCATTCAATGCTAATTTTCTTCAGGATTTTAGAGTTCAGTCAACAGGAGTCCTGCTAAGTTTAGACAAGTTTTCAGAGACACATTATTCAGTCATAAGCATGACTGTTCATTTGATTCAGGTGTGTTTATCCAGGGACAACTCAAAGGTTCAGGACGGCAGCCATCTTGCTTTCGATGATTAAAGAAAAATTAGGGACAAAATGTAAAACATTTTCAATTTGATGAGTTAGGCATATTTTGTCTATTCAAAGCATGGCCACAAGTGGAAAAGTTTCTGCTGAAGTAGTTTTGTTTTGTTTTTAACTCTGTAAACTATAATCTGCTTTTGATGCGGTGAATTGTTGGAATGCAGCATTGTGTTCTGAAGTGATGAAATGTCAGTAGCGGGATTTGCGGCACATGTCGCAGCGACACGCCTTCGCCGTCAGGATCTCGATCTCGTCATAGTGCCGACCGCGCGGACAGTCCAGGCGAACTTTGACCTGGAAAACACAGAATATCCACCTATCATCGCCAAACAGTTTTTACACGGCTAAGAATACATTTTAAATACAAATGACCTGTGAAGAATCAAAAAGATTTGAGCAAAGTGTTCTTAGCTTCATGAGAAGACTCTGAAAAGAGAAGCATTCTCTGTACAAGCTGAAACTAACAATTGTGTTGTGGTTGCTTATTATTTGGTTCTTTTACTTCAGAAGGCAGAACTTAAAACATAAAACCCAGTTTAAGTTCAAACTGTTCCAAATTTGAAAACCAGTGGGACCGATAAATAAGGATCATTTATTTCATACCTTACAGTCCGATAGACTTGGTTTGAACTTATTAACTGAAATTCGTCTCTTATATACTTAAGTCAAAGTAATTCAATTTCAATTCATTTCATTTTATGTATGTGGTGGCAAATTACATGTCATTGGGAGGCATTCATCATTTTACATTTTAAAGATATTAAAAAAGTTTCCATAGGTCATCAGAAGTCATCATTAATATCTTCAAAGTAAAAGCAGCACAAACAAAAGTTTTTGCTGCACAAATGTAGCTGTAGTCGTTTGACACCAAATTTGTTTGATTTAGTAAATATGAGTGTGAGGTTGGTTGCCCTGCGACAGACTGGCGACCTGTCCAGGGTGACCCCTCCTCTCGCCCGGGGCATTAGCTGGAAATAGGCACCAGCACCTCCTGACCCCACTAAGGGACAAAGGTGTAAAGAAAATGGATGGATGGATGTTGGTTGACCTCTGGAAGCTTTTTTATTAATATCTTTTTTAATTATAGCGGCATAAATAATATGTTTTACTGTACAAATGTAGCACAAACATTTGATGCCATTTTTTGTTAAATTTGAGTAATCTGGGGGGCTAGTTGACCTTTTGACCTCTAAACTTTCATTCATATCTTCAAAGCAAACGCAGCACAAACACATTTTTTTGCTGCACCAACATAGTTGGATTCACTGACACCAACTTTGTCTGATTTGTAGAAGGTAGGGGTTGGTTGACCTTTCATGACCTCTGGAAACATTTAATATTTTTTAAATATTAAATCCTTTGCGGCACAAAAGAAAACTTTTGCTGCACAAACATAGCATAAATGTTTGATAATTTTTAGACTTGTAGAAGGTACTGCTAAGGAACTTTATTTCTTTTACTTTAAACTTGGAAATCTTTAAATTGAAAACCAAAATATTTATCCTTTAACCAATCACACGAAGCAAAATGTAGGCTGATTTTTTTATTTTGTTTGTTTCTCTGACAGGAGACAACATCCTGAAAAGGTCAATTTCCCTTCGTAGTATAGTTTTAAAATCTGTATCTTGTTGGTGGTGCCTGCAAAACTTGGTATTTACAGGTCCAAAAAGTTCAAGAATCACTCAGAAAACAAAGAAAACCTCACCTTGGCGTCCTTGCTGATGGTGCAGCAGCGTGAAGCGGAGGTGATGTTGTGTGTGAAGTTTGAGGCCACCAGAACCGAGTATCGGGACGGGAAAGCGCTGGACTCACAGTAACCCACGCAGGCGTACACCAGATGGGTCCCTTTGCAGGTGCCGCGCCGGTCGCTGCGGATCGTCACGTTGATGGCTGGAAAGGAGGAGGAACTGGACTCAGCAGATCAACTTACAGAGGTTTGAGATTTTCCTTACTGTACTAGTTCCTAAAACTAGCTTTTTTTATTTTTACATGTTTTTATTTTGGAAATAGAAGGTTTCCTTGTTAGTTTAACAAGTTGTGAAGATTCAGTTCAAGATACTTGAACTGAATTACTAATTTACATAATTGCAGGTATGTTTTTGACATGCAAAACCAGTAATTTCACAATTTCTTTCTCTTTTTTTTCCCCAACGAAGTGAACTTTTTTTATGCCATTTGCTACTTTTTCCGTATTGAAACTCACGGTATAGGTGGCATCCTGGGGTTGGTTTCTCTTTGCTCCACCCAAGAGGAGAGAAGAGCAGCAGCAGCGACATCAGGGCCAGCAGGCAGATGTGTGAGATGCTCTGCAACATCTGGGCCGATCAGACAAAACGGTACGTTAAGCATTGCTGGAATCCTACAGTCATTAAGCTCAATGAAGAAGCTCATGTTTTATTTGGTTATTTAATTGAGTCAAATTTTTGAATTGCTTGTTTTGTGGCTTTGTTTGTTTTACCTAAACGGGTCTCTTGTAAATGAGATATTGTATCTCAATGAGACAACAGGAGATAAATCCTTTATCTTTCGATTTAAACAACTGAAGGCCTCTCTAAACTAATTAAAGTGTCTTTTGTTTTGCTTTTGGGCTGACAAAACCAAATTTACAGAGCCTCCTTAGGAACATGCAGGAATTTACTTTCTTTTTTTGTTCTTTTTTACCTCACCGTAATGCATTTAACAGTCAGTTCAGGCGTCTTCTTTCTTCTACAATATGAGCATTTTTCATGTAGGAATTCTATGTTAATATCTCATTTGTTAGTTATCCAAAGTTTTATTTATTTATTTATTTTAATAAACGCACCACCCAAACGAGTCAAACATGGTTTTTCCATCCCTACTTTAAAACATAAACATGACAGAAACTTTCTGTAAGAAGGAAAGAACCACCCAAACTATTTGGACTATTTTTGAGTTTTTTCACATGTAAAATAGCCATCTGACAGTTTGAATGTGTATTCCTGTCTCCACCGAAAGATATTAGTCAAACATGAGCATGTTGTTCACACATTGGTTTTCAACCAATTTTCTGCACATTTGTTATCACTGTGACTGAATACAAAATATGCCGGGATTTATTTGCAAATTAATTGAGAGGTAACGTAAAAGAAAACATTTCCCCCGTGTCTCCTAGGGGGCTCCATTAAAAAGTTTCTTATCCTCTTCTGCTCAATTTTTCCCTCAAATTAAAGCCCCCCTCCCCCCTTTCCTCTGAGGTGATTTCCCCTCCTGCAGGACTGAATAATGTGAATAATAACAGCCCTGTCTGTGTCTTTCCAGTCTGCCTCATCGAACAGTTACCTGCTGATACATGCACATACACAACTTCATCACATCCTTCGCCTCTTCCTCTCACTGCACTGTTAGCGCTATACTGTGAAATCGTTTTCTTCATGAACCTCAGTCCAGATGTGATATGCACACAGGCTGAGTGACACCCGTCCCCCTCCTGACTCACACACTCCCACACCTGTGCAAACAAAGCTAAACTTTTCCTGGGACTTTGGTGGGCCTGACCTTTGCCCTCCGCTTTGCCAGCTTTTTCCAGGTTTTTGAATCGGCGCCGTGGCGGCAGCAGCAAGACCCCCGCTGGGACTCAATTAGGACCGTAGGAACGGCCACAGTAACAGGTCAGCGCTGAGGCTGAGTGTTTACGTTTGAGGCTTTTGTGTCAGCTGATGGCGAAGGGGGAAAACCCTGTTTTTTCCTCTTATGTGGGGTTTCCACTCCAGGAGGTTTAGGGGCATCCGTTAGGGAGGCTCCAATAATAACTTTACAATCAAAACGTTTCCTCTGTCATTACTAATTATCTATAAATGTTTGCTCTGCACAGGGTGTCTGCACGTTAAAGTTAAAGTCTTCAATGTATCTATAGTTAAGGCCTCAAAATGGCTTAAATTAAAGATGTAAGTTGGCCTTTAATACATTAATCACAGGCTGTGATGCTTGATCTTGTATAAATATTTGGGGTTTTTTCCTCGCAGAACATTACTGTCAGAAAAAGTTTGAGTCGTGTGCAGACATCTTGTTGTTTTTTGTGACTTTAAGCAGTTGAAGCTACCGCTAGCTGTTTTACATGTATAGCGAGTAAATGCTAATTTTTGGCCAATTTTGAGGACAAAGTTAATTTACATCACTGCCTCACGTCTGTTGTCATCCCATACAAGGCCAGCTGTATTCTGTACTCCCCAAAAACGTTTAGCTTTGGCACTACCTGGATTAGGAACCCCCTAATTGGCACTAAAATGTCTTAGAAAGTCTTAATGTGACTTTGTGAAACCTGCAGAAACGCTGTTGGATAGAATGATCAATTTTGCACAGATACAGCAGATGGTAGTCCTCAAAAATCCTCCAAAATATAAATAATGTATAACCTTTAATTAATAGTTCAAGTTACAACCACAAACTTTAATGTGTTTTATTGAAAGTAGAGCATTAATGTGAAATACTGAGAAAAAATGCCTGATTCTGAAAAATATCAGAACATCTCAGTGTTTAATCATCATCTAATGTGGAGTGTTTCCCAACTGGACAACATTAATCAGAAAAGCAGCCAAAAGGCTTGTGCTGACTCTGGAGGAGCTGCAGAGATCCATGGCTCATCGGGAACAATAATGACCCAGTCAAAATCTGGACTTAAACTTAATTTTGACTCATCTGTAATTCTGGAAATCTGAATTTCACGGATTCTCCTCATCTAATTTGACTGAGCTTGAGCTGTTTAACAAAGAAGAACGGGCGAAAATTTCAGTCAAAAGCTGAAACATAAAGGACTTAAAGACAGTTTTACAAAGTATCAACTCAGGGGCGCTGGATTCAGATGCTCACCACGCTCTTTAGAAGTTTTTATTTGTAGTCAAAAGTAAAAACCCATAAACTGAAGCTTGTCAGAGTTTTAAAACATGTAATCCTTTAAGGGGTGTGAATACTTTTGCAAGACTGTGTATCTGTTGTGGAAAATTTCTTGCAGTAAATTTTACTCTCATATCATGCTGGGCAATATGGCTTAAAGACAAAATCTTTGATTTTTTTTCACACCAGATCTGATTTTTATTTTTCTCATTTTCTTTTCTAAAAAAGAAATTACAAATGACTGAAAATATTTTTAAAAAGTGGCTTTTGTATCAATCCTCTCTTCGGAGTTGTACAACAGAGTGTCAGAGCCAGGCTACAATGTTTAATTACGAGAATATAGTCATAAGAATAGCAGAAGAAAGACGCAATTTGACCAGAAAAACATTCTAAAATTACGTGAAAAAAGTTTGTTAATGAGGAAAAAAGCTTGTAGATTTATAAAATCTGACTTGATCAGCTCAGTTCAGCTTCAAAATTAGAAATTCAGGTAATTTCATGCTGATTTATTAAAAGATCAAGTATTTCTGTTAAGCTTTAAATATTAACTGTGAAACCAATACCAAAGCATAACTTCACAAGACGCTCAACATTTCTCAATAAAACTTTTGTTATTTTTTGTGTTGGGGTTCTCTTACTCTACCCGGCTTTATTCATGCAATACCAGTCTATTCTCATAATTTAAAATAAATGTTGCATTCTGGCCCTCATGTTTTGTCTTAAAGTTGACCTGTATTCAAAGTCCAAAAAAATAAAAGCTACAAAAAAAGCACTTGTCAAACAAGATGGCTGCCCAGGGTGTGCTGACTCTGAACGGTGGAAACTCAATGGACTCAAACATGGAAAAATCAAGATTTTACCAAAAATTAGTTTTCAAAAAACAAACAAAAATGCATGAACTTTCATACATTTTTTTTGCCAAATGAAAATAATGTTGCATATTAATCAAGCCAAAATGTATTTAAACAATTAAAATGCACTCATCTGTTTATGTCTAATTGCTTTTATTCATGTTTTAAAATGCTAATAACAGGCACATTTAAAAATAAAAGCCTGCAAAACACCAATTTAGATCTAATCGATTTTGAGAGAACATAGCAATGTGTTCTGTTAATGTGACTATTTTCCAATTAACTTCAGCATTTACAGTTAAATCCTGTTCATTGAAAAAATAATTTTATCTCATGAAGAGAACTAAGAAGAACAATACATTTCAGAGTTTTCTCACTAATGACATGGATGATGAATTAAATGTAGTTCTTACCTGGACAGATGAGAGTTCTTGTTTTCAGGTGAGTTGTCTGACAGGTGTGGGAATGTGTGTCCTGAGCCCCATGCAGGGATATATGTAACACAGGTAGAAGCGACGCCACTTATAGCTTTTGACACACCCACGATTAGAAAGATGAGTGTGTGGGATTTTCCCCCCCTACCGACTTCTCTTTCTCCTTCTCTCCAGATTATCCTCCTACCTGCACAACCAAATTCTCCAGAAATATTCAGATCTTTAACCTCTTTCCTTATCGTTGGAGTTACCTTCCTCACATCTCCGACTGGTCCGCCGGCTTTAAGGCTTTTTTAGGGGCCATTTATTACAGTGACACAGAGGAAAACTAAATAGGTTTTCCATCAGTGCAGAACACACACACACACACACACACACACACACACACACACACACACACACACACACACAGTTGACTTTACCTTACTGCATTTTTCTAGATAAAGACTCACATGTAAAAACACACTCATGCATAAAGAAAATCACATAATAACTGAAGTTTGTGTGCTCAGGTGTTGGTTTATGAACACTGTGAATGAGTTAATAAGCAGCAAAAACATACACACAGCAAATCTGTTTTTTCCTCAGGAAGGACAGAGTCGGGTCAGAAGATCCTGCGGGTTTGGATCAGCTGTGTGTCTGTGTGGCTTCAGCACATGGTAGGTATATTGTGGGGAAATGTTGGCTCTGTGTCATCCCAGCAACAATACTTACTAAAATCCAGAGCCGATTTAGACCAACGTAGCTGCCAAATTAGACCAATAATGACTGTAACTCCTGAACAGCTGAGCTATCGACCAGAAAACTGTCTTTTTTCTGCAACTTTTGATTTGGATTTACTTTAAAAAGACAGAAAATATAGTATGGTTTTTATTATGAATTATCATGAGGTGAACAGATGATGTATAACCAAGAGTTAGCTACTCAACTGAGACGTAGTAAACCTTTAAACCTTTAAATATTATGCAAAGTTTACACTTTGCATGATTTTATACTTTCATTTGGGTCTACTACTTCTAAAACAGCTCAAACACTTTCCAAAAAATCACCCAGATACCTTTTTGGTAGTAAGTTAATGTTTTTCTGAGACTGGAAAATGAGCTGTTTCAACAACAAGTTCATTTGTATGGTGCATTTCATTGATTGGTTTAATTGTCATCATAAAAAATACAAAAATATAAAGTTATTGAACACACAGTCAACAACTGAAACTTTGTAAAGTACCATCATTACACAGCAAAATGTTAATTAATGTTTCATTTATAATGTTTCAAAAGCAACTCTAAGCTGGCGGAAATTTAGTTTAGAATTAAAGGCCCTCAGTGCTTCAGCTGGTAAGTCACATTCGACAGACATTTCACCGTTACCTAGCAACACTAGTAGAGCACCAGCACATTTGGTCAGCTGGTTTGACCACTGTATCCGTGCGTCTCCAAAACAAGCGTTTTGTTGTTGACTTCCCATCCGCCTAATGCATTCTTACTAGTTGTACAGGAGGCTCCACTTCTACTTTTCAAAGATGCATGATAACATGCGTGAAAGAGCTGATCCAAAAATCACTTCTTCCTTCTGTACAGGTTGGTACAAAATGATAGATTTGATCCCGTTTGTTGTAACACATGTCATGCCACTGACACATGGAGGGTGTTGTAATGGTTGAATTTACAGTTTTAGCATTATCCTTCCATCCATCCATCCATTTTCTTGACACCCTTGTCCCTTAGTGGGGTTGGGAGGGTTGCTGGTGTCTATATCTCCAGCTAACGTTCCGGGTGAGAGGCAGGGTCACTCTGGACAGGGCAACAATCTGTCGCAGGGCAACACAGAGACACACAACCATGTACACACACACACTCGCACCTAAAGACAATTTGGAGAGACCAATTAACCTGACAGTCATGTTTTTGGACTGTGGGGGGAAACCGGAGAACCTGGAGAAAACCCACCATGCACAGGGAGAACATGCTAACTCCATGCAGAGAGACTGGGGCCGGGAATCGAACCCAGAACCTTCTTGCTGCAAGGCAACAGCTCTACCAACTGCGCCACTGTGCAGCATTAGCTTTACCATGTTGGTATAGCATGTTAGCTGAACTAATGTTTATGATTAGTGCTTTTGGATTAACTATTTAATTAGTGTTGCCCACCACAACTAGTACAAATCCATCCATCCAACCATTTTCTTACACCCTTTGTGGTCGTGAGGTGATGGTGCCCATCTCCAGCTAACGTTCCGGGCGAGAGCCGGGGTCACCCTGGACTAGTACAAATCTTACTAGTTAATGTTATCCTGGGATCATCAAGGTTTTTAGATATAGCCATAACAATCACCCTAATCTTTAGCTCCTTCTGCAAACTTTCAATAAGATTCTGTTCAGAACTCTGGTCCATATTATTTTCAGTCGGACAAACCTTGTTTGTGACTTTAAAGGATTACTTTAAACTTAAATCTGTTGGAGTAATGCTCAGCTATTTTTTCATTCAAACATGCAAACATCCTGTAAAGAATCATCCTGCAGCCTCAAACATTTCCACTCTGATGGAAAGAGAAAGTGTGACGCCATCGTCTTTAAGGCACATTCTAACTCAAAGCCGATCCGCGCATTCAGTCACAGATTCTACGGTTTCCTCCGATTACTTTCCCACCGGCGGAGAAAAGCCGAAACTCTGAATGAGCTGCAGCACCTCATCAGCAGAGAGACGGGACAAACACACACACACACACACACACACACACACACACACACACACACACACACACACACACACACACACACACACACATTCACTCCACGGTGACTCAGCGAGGTCACCAATGTTTCTGTCGCTCAGGAGCTTGCCGCTTTCCGATGTCATGGAAACCACGGCATCTCAAGGATGTCGTTAAAGTGTCCGCGTCGAGTCCAAACTTGTTAATGTAATCCGTGTGTGAGTGCGGGTTATGTCACATCCGTCTACTTGTGAGAGTGTGTTTCTGTCACGTGTGTGTGTGTGTGTGTGTGTGTGTGTGTCATTTTGGGCACACGGACAAAGTAAAGAGAAGATTAGACAAAGTTTTTCTGTTTCTAAGATGACTGACTTGTATAAAATCATGTACGCAACCATGTGGACGGGAGATACATGTAGGTTACTTTTTTTGTTTTTGTTTCATTCATAGCTTGAAGGCTTGGTGTTACAGATGCAAATAATCTATTAATGAGTTAATCTAAACCAGTGGTTCTTAACCTGGGTTCTATGAACCCCAGGGGTTCGGTGAGTCGGTCTCAGGGGTTCGGCAGAGCCTCTGAGGTAAAGATACACTTGTGTAAAGTCATGATGACGCCTAGCTTTGCATCACGTGCTTCAGAGGATCACGTTACGTTGCTTAGCCAATCAGAGGATCACGTTACGTTGCTTAGCCAATCAGAGGATCACGTTACNNNNCTTAGCCAATCAGAGGATCACGTTACATTGCTTAGCCAATCAGAGGATCACGTTACATTGCTTAGCCAATCAGAGATGCGGAGGAGCCCTGATTGGAGGAGCTTCACTCTCAGCAGGGATTTGAACTTGTGTGTTTATTTACTTCACCAAAACTCACAGTTTTTACCAAATCCTGTAGCTTTCAGTGTATTTCTAAATCTGCTCCTTAGTCGCATCTTTTCGGGGTTGCTACTGCCTCTAGTGGCGTAGGGGTGGTAACACAACTAATTCTGGTCCATATTACTAAATCAGAATACCACAAAGTCTTTATTATTTATTATTAATTTTTCATTCTCTTAAGAATGTAGAGCTAATTAAATGACCTAAACAAGACCTTAAAGTGGTTCCAGTTTCTCTCGATGGTCAACCTGTTGAAACTGTGCCAATTTTTAAATACTTTGGGTCGTTCCTGGACAGTCAGCTCAACTTTGCTGAAAACACTGACTATATTTTGAAGAACTGTTCTCAGAGACTACTTTTTAAGAAGACTTAGTGATTATGGGGTGACAAAACTAGACTCTAGTTGGATCACCCCTATGTCTTGAATTTGGGGGGGGAAATATTTTATTTATCACTATAGAAGAGTTCAGTGAATGCAAATATGAAACTGGTGGGTTCGGTACCCCAAAAAAGGTTAAGAACCACTGATCTAAAGTCAGTTGATCTCATCTGTCAACTAATGATTAATTGATAAGTGGCCATTTTCTTAAAAACCTGAGTTTTCTCCAATATCAAGAGGGCCAACCATCTTTCCATGACATAAAGTAAATATAAGTACAAATACAGTGCAACAATATCATTCTGGTATTCATGAATACAGTTTTTTTAATCATTTTATTCAGCTCCTGTTCATAAGCAGAAATCTTTTTTATTGATTAGAAACAGGTTTCTATCAGAAGCTCTGACACTCTGTGTCCTCCATAGAGCAGAAGGTGCAGTGGCATTGCAGAGCCATTGGGTAGTGGTAGAGAGGGGAGACGTTGGGCAGGCAGCCCGGCAGCCGGGCCGTCATGTGGCGGATGCGGCTGTAGGTGCAGACGCGGTGGTGCCGGTGGATGTACGGCGGCTCGATTATCGGTCTCTGCACAAACACAAAACGCATCAAAGGCAGCTGCAAACTGGTTGTTCTCACCTGTTTTATGAAATATACTTGCCATAATTTTACAAGAATATTGTTAGGTAGTTTTATTTATATAGCACCTTTTCAGCAACAAGGTAGTTCAAAGGGCTTTACACAAATTAGAAGGAAATACAAGCAAAACAGCAAAACCAAAAGAAAGACAAAAAGGAAAAAGTACAAAGCTAAATATTCCCCATGTTTAATAAAAATAAGTAGTCCATAATTTATAAACTAATAGGGGTTTCTCTGGCTCTTAAATTTGTTCTGGATTAGAGAAGTATTTACTAAGTGTTGGTACTCCATGTTTGATAAGACTAGCGAGATATAAAACTAAATGTTGGTTCCAGTGGTTCTGGGTGGAGTTCTAGGTTGCATAGTGCTAATGTTGGTTTTCCATGTAACTTTCTGGGTTACTAAGTGTAAAATAGTGACAGGACTTCATATACATGCAACAGGTCAATTCAGTTGTTGCAATGCAGTTTAGAACAGCTGAAATTGAATTGAAAAATTGAAATTGAAATCCAGAACTATAGAATTTATTCAATTTATACACAATAGTAAGTTTTAGTAAATTGTACAATTGTAAGTTGTAAAAAAAACTCACAGATTTAATTAAGCAAACAGAGTATTTTATTATTATTATTTATTTTGTCAAGTTAATTCAAAGTAATTATTTTGGTAAAATTAATGAATAGCAATAAATATTTATTAATTGATTCTGGTGAAATCTAACATGAAAACACTAATTTCATAATCTGCACACTTTAGACGTTTATTCTTCTATAAAGTAAATATTTGTTTACATATGTTCTCTTTTTTGTAAATGAACAGGATTTAGAAAGTTCTGGTCGCTGTTTTACCTCCCAGGTATGACAGCGCCCCCAGCAGGCCTCCGTGGTGACGTGCAGCCCCTTACAACCTGGCTTCTGGGCCACAAAGGAGAACTCGCGCACTGCGCAGCCCCGGAAGCTCTGGAGCGGCGTTGTCATGGAGACGGCTGCCGCGGCAACAAGGAGCAGGAGTGCGGAGAGGGAAAGGAGACGCAGCGGCATGCTGGGTATGTTAGGAACACATGAAAACAGTAAAACTCACTGGTTTTGGTTAAATAAAGCGCTAAAATGTTTGTTTTTAGCTTGTTGTCAAATCAAAATGTAATGATTAAAACTGGATATACCTTTTTATTATTGTTATAAAATATGATTTCGGTCATGTAATGGTCTAATTAAAAGAGAGCACATAAAAAGCATTTTAAAAAAAATCTAGCCTAAACAGAAATAAATGTTGAAAAAAAAAGTTTTCTCTCTTTTTGCTTGAGTGAAACTTACCAAACTAGAAGATGATTCACGGCGCCCTCTAGTGGTTATTTTAAAAAAATATTTACCACAAAAAATTGTCTTTAAGTTGTACACATAACATGGAGGGGAAATGATGTCTTGTACTTTTACTTAACTGACACACAATCAAGGGTTGTTTACTTATTAATGCTGTTTTATTTATTAATAACACCAAACTTTTTGACAGTAAATTATCCGTACTGTGCATTATAGAGAAAACTACATTAAGCCATTTTACGTATCTGTTCCAGCTATGTCATTTTTAATGATTAGTTTTCAGCATAGTAATAAAGAAACCTCACCTTTTAAGCTGAGAAGTTGTTGAGGTTTCAGCTGCTTGTGTCTTTCAGTCTGGACAGTCCGGTGAATGGAACCAATCTGTCGCTGTTGTTGTTCTTAGAAGGCCATTAGGGTGGACGGACACTCTGACATCATAGCAATTCAATGAAATACCATTAGATACCCCAAGTCAGAAATAATAGAGTTCCTGGAAAATACTCGTGCTTGTCTATATTTTCTTAACCTCAGTCTGCATCCGTCTTTGTGTGTGTGTGTGTGTGTGTGTGTGTGTGTGTGTGTGTGTGTGTGTGTGTGTGTGTGTGTGTGTGTGTGTGTGTGTGCGCGCGCGCGCACTTCTGGCTCGGTGTGCTCTGAGTGGAGAAGTGGCAGAACTGACCCTCCATAACAAATGCACACACAGTTTGTTATAACTGGGACTTTAAACTGTTCAAATCAGAGAAATGCTGACTGTTAGTATAAAAAAGGTTTCTACAGATTAGAAGTTGTTTTTGAAACAATATGTTTTCACTATCGTCCAACAAATAGGATCATAGAAAAATCTGTGAGGAATACCGTCAATCAAATAAACGGTTCCAACTCCTGACTCACCTTTACACAACAAACATTACGTTTTTCCCCAAGTTTACTCAGAATAACATTATCTTCCTTGTGAAAATGCATGTTGAGCACCAACCTTAAAACACACCACCCAGTTGTTTAAACAGTTTGTAGTAAATATTTTACATGAATACATCTTTGTCCTGTTAATTTAGCCCTGACACTGACAAAAACAAGGTTACTTCTGCTCATTGTTAAAGGTAATGAATCGATCGTCTATCAGTTAATTTATTCATTCATCTTTTGGGTTTCGACTTCCGATTATCCATATTTATGCATTTATTTATGGTCTGCTGTGTGTTTCTGTATTGCTCTGAATTGCTCAGTGTTTGCTGGAGATGGGCGCCAGCAGCCCCTGTAAGAACATGATGGATGTTTGGTTCCTCAGTGAATCAGACATCAAATAAACTCAGTGGTGCTTTACGTATGTCTGTTACCGCGCCTGCAGCAGTTCAGACTTAGTTACTATGACCTCATCAGACTGGGCCTGCAGAACATTAGAGAACAGCACCAAATCAGACACGACACCAATGTGGATGGTTGGCGTCCAATTAATGACAGTAGAGTTCAGTGGAAAGATGTTTAAAAATACCAGGGAACTTCATAAAGCTGAAAGAAGCCAAACATTGTTCATGTCAAGAAAGAGATACTCAAACAGGTTTTTACCATGTTCAATTTGGTAGTTCTGTGTGCGTGTGTGTGTATCAGGTTTTTATATCCTTATGGCAACCTATTTCTGTCTACAATGGGTTATGGGGTTATGGGGATCATTGCTCCTTGTGGGGACAATTTCTTGGTCCCCATAAAGGAAATTGTTGTTTTTGATTTAGTGGTTAGGTCTGTTATGGTTAGGGTAATGGTTAAGGTAAGGGTTAGGTATGATGGTTAGGGTAAAGGTTAAGGTAAGGGTTAGGTCTGTTATGGTTAGGGTAAAGGTTAAGGTAAGGGTTAGGTATGTGATGGTTAGGGTAAAGGTTAAGGTAAGGGTTAGGTCTGTTATGGTTAGGGTAAAGGTTAAGGTAAGGGTTAGGTCT
>CAEGAF010082499.1:0-12730 GCA_903067075.1 Micropoecilia bifurca | reverse complement strand
CAAAACCGTGAGTGAAACAATGACTAGTGCAGATGCTATATATTGAACTCTGGACCAATATGTTATTATTAGACATCCATATTTGTAGTGAACGAAACAAATGATGCCCCTTTCAATACCAGACGGGTGGCATAATAACTATGGCGTCTATTCTATGCGCCTTATAATGCGGTGCGCCTTATATATGAAAAAAGTTTTAAAATATGCCGTTCATTGAAGGTGCGCCTTATAATCCGGTGCGCCTTATAGTGCGGAAAATACGGTAACTGCAGTGGTTTTTGATAGCTTAACAATAAAAGGTATAACTCTGTTAATCCGCTTAGCCGTGGATTTTCAACTTTCAAACACAGCTGCACATAAGCAAACTCTTTACTTCACTTTCTAAAGACACAGACCTAAAGTCAACATTTCAAGCAGTGAAGAGTTCACAAATGTGAAATTTCTTTTTTTCTAAACTATGATGAAATTCTCTCTTGAGTAAAGAAAGTGCTAAAGGGTCACAGTGTGAAGCTGTTTTGTATTCATAAGCTTTTTAAATGGTGCTCCTTAGGTGTGCTGTTTTCATGTTGGTGTCTGCTTGAGACTTCTCCTCTAGCCTGAGGCAGAAGGAACATGTCTGCAGACACACACTCGCATTGATTTCCATACAGGTGCCGTTCTTTGTGTCGGTGTGTGTTTGTTTGCTCGGTAGACGGTGGTGGCAGGGAGGAGAGGGGTGATGAAAAGTATTAGGATTAAATTTTCCACTGATAAACAAACCTGTAGGCATATCAGAACCACTTCAGCAAGCAACTGAGCTCATTTAGCCACGAGGGAGTTACAGAGGTGAGGTCATCCCTCCCTGGAGCTGGACCATTACCTGTTTCCTCCACACACACACACACACACACACACACACACACACACACACACACACACACATGCACATGCACCCTTACAAGGTTTAAAAGCTTACAAAGGAGTGTTTAAGTGTTGGGAAATCCCAAATTGTTTTATCAGGTTATTTTATATATATATATATATATATATATATATATATATTAAAAATCCTCTGTAAGGTCTTCTACATTAAACCTCATTAAAGCTCATTATTAGTGTTTAAATCTCTCTACTGCTTGCAGCCCAGGGATTCACTAAAGATCTAACGCAATGACTGCAGTCAGCACATATCCGCTTTAAAAAGATCAATGCAATGCATCAATTTTATTACTTGTTGCATTAAAGCGAAGTATTTTTACTGCACAAATAATTTCACGTGATCGTTTAGTGCAGGGTGTCCAAAGTGCAGAAGGGTTTTGTGTGGCCCCAGACTGCAATTCAAGAGTGTTTTCAGTTCAGCCAACAAGCAAACTGTTTAAACACCAGTTGTTTATTTTATAAAAACTGGTCCTAACATTTAGAAATTAATATTAGGACCAATCCACTTATATTTCAGGTTTAACATAAATTAAAGATTAATTTTCTTGAAAAAATCTAACAAGCATATAATGGAAGTATTCTGTTTAATTTATTGCTAAGCATGTAAGACAAACATGTTTTTCTTTAAAAAAAAAATCAGATTTATTGGCCTGGAGGAACTTTCAACTTAACAGTTTCAGCAAAACATTTTAAACACCACAGCCATAATACTTAATTGGTTGTTACTATTTCTGCATTTATTATGATGAATAAGTTATGAAACCAATGAGGGGCCTCAAAGCAAGTCTGGGCATCAGTACAGAATCTACATGCATATTTACATAAATGTAAAACATAAGATAAGAAGTTGTTGGCTTGTTAATGTATCTGTTGAGGAGAAATGTCAGATTGGTAGTTTGGAGATCTAGCAGATCGACACCCTGTTGAGAGATTTTGTTTTAAGTGCATCACGTTTTATTTTTTTTAAAAGCGTTCTAGAAATGTCTTGTTTGAATAATAATGTAATGTCTACTGTAATTTATTTGTTTCAGATGTTTAATTTATGTATTTTTCAGCTCTAAAATATATATATTTGCCCTTCAACATTATTTGCCTTTTTTTCCTTACTGGTTTAATGTAAAGGTAAATTAAAAAATCCATCACATCCTTGTGAAACGATTAACTTTTGATCTGATCTAGATGAATAAAAAACTTGTAGAAATAGGTGATCCTACGCATAGTACAAAAACAAATTGGACTATTACAAAATAACAGTGTCTAAGATTCCACAAGGAGAGACTTGATCTCATTTCTGCTGTTGTAGTTTTCTTTGTGAGATTCACAAATTAATTCTCCTACAAGAAAAAAAAAATGCTTTGTTTTCATGGTTTCTTTGATTAATAACCAATGCATTTATAAGTAAAACACAGATATGTCCACCACACAAAATAATAACAGGCAAGAAACAACTCAAACAGGACCTGAAGTGCAGCTTCTTCAAAGCGACTGGCTTGTGTCCAAACTTTAAATTTGACAGTTTTTGCGTGGGCATGATTGGCACTGTGGGACGTAAGGCAAAGCCGAACAATAAGGAAGATGAATTAGCAGTTAGCAGAGGTCTTTCTCCCCTACCGACCTGGCTGCTTGTGCCTCTTTACCCACAGTCATCAATCTTTGTCTTCTCCCGTGCATGAAGTCATTATGCAAGCTGGGATGCCACAGGGGCCAGTGGGGAATCAAGTTTACCTTCTTTTACCCACCTCTGTTGTTTTTTTCCCCTTAATCTCCCCAACTCACTTAATGCACTTTGTAGCTGTAGGGGCAGAAGAGTGTTTCTTTTCTGATTATTAGGAGGGAGTCACTTTAAAGACGGTTCCCAAGCCCCCGTAGGGCTGGGCTTAAAGTGGGCACAGGGGTAGCAGGTGGAAAGAGGCGCTGCCAGTTTCCCTTGCAGTGAAGGGAAATTGCCTGTACTGCTGTGAAGCTGCTGAGATCTGGACGGCGGCCATGTTTGGGCCGGAGGCGTGCTGTTTTAAGCTTTTAATACCACACTGCTCTTGACTAGATAGAAGAAGGCCCTGAAGCTACTGAGCTCTTTCTGGGTTTCTGACGGCTCAAACAAAGAAAATCTATTATCAATTCGGCGTATAATTTTCAAAAAGTTTACAAAAAACTTGCTTTAACTAATTCATATTGTCTGATTCCTGGGTTTCTCATCTATCAGAGTAGTTGTTCATCTTGTTTGGTTTTCCAGGGTAAGTTCTACCTTCTGATTGAGGAGCTGAGCCAGCTGTTTCGGGCTCTTGTGCCAGTGCAGCTGTGGTACAAGTACATTATGGGCGAAGACCCGTCAAACAGCTACTTCCTGGGAGCAACACTCATCATCATTTACAGCCTCTGCAAGGTAAGCAGGACCTGGGATCAAGGATGTTGTTTTGGTACTTTAGATGTGGATCTTATGAAGTACAATCACTCATTTTTAGATTTCAGCTGCGTTTTTAGGCTAAAGCAGTAAAGGGGACTTGAGTCTGAGACTTGGACTAGGCCTGATTTGGAATTATCCTCAACTACAGTTGCATAGGATATTTGCTCACATTCATGATGTAAACCCACATTCAAAAGCTCAGATAATTAAAATATTACATGAAGGAACTTTTAATTGAGAAGTCTAACGTAATGACCAAGGTGTGGTATGTATGTGGGAGGCTGCTGGAGGTAAACCTGAGATTACATTTACATTTACAAAGGAAAAATAAGGTCTCACAGTCTGGAGGAAGAGTTGATGGGCACAGAATAAAAGTTGATTGGAAATATTTGAGTCGGTCATGTTTCCCTCTGCCGACAAGTTGACTTTGTCTTCCAGTCAGACTTGACATCTGCCATCACTGTCGCTATCTAGTCTTAACGACTCTGTTCTTGATTGACCAGCAAGCTTATCTGACCTAAAAACCTTAAAGAATCTATGGTAATATTTAGTGCCATAATGGATTGCCAAACTGAAAGGCTCTGTGGTGGAAGTGGATCACAGGGGGAGTTACCAAGGTCACAGCTAGTTCTGTTCAAATAAAGACACTTAAAAGTATTTTTAAAGCTCTGAGTCAAATATCCTTTAGTTTAGAGTGCTGAGTTCATGAAACGCGAATGTATGAATCCCTGGATTATGCAAGGGTTATTGTTATTGTCACGCATACGTGCAGCAGTGATTCAGCAGCTGCTGCTCTGAATCAGATGGACAGTTTCCTGTGCAGTGGACGAGGTATTTGCCAATATCAAGGCATAGTAGTGTTTCGATATTACGCTGATCCACATGTATTGTTTAGTCAGTTTTGTATTAGTCAGTTATATAACTGAGCAACTATAAAGTTGAAATAACATCATCAGATCTGGGAGCTGTGGAGTTGAGTGGGAGGAAGGTTGTGAACCATTTCTGAGAAAACGAGCGATTTTCAAACAAATGCTCTGAAAGTGAAATGGTCAAAACGTTCTAAATATTTTGTATGGTTTTTTTTTAAGTGGTAGAACTGCAGACAGTTTGCAAAAGCAAACTGTCTGCAGTTAAAGCTAACTTTAAAACATTAAACATTTAATGTTTTAAAGTTAGCTTAAGAAAAAGCTTCACTAAAAGTCATGCATCATTTACGTGATGCATGACGTCTGAAAATTGTTGTGTTGTGCACATCAGTTTGCAAACTTTTGATGCAAACTTCAACCGTGACCAAAAAGATAAAACATAAAATTACTTTTTTGTTGTTATTTAGAGTCTGAAACAAAAATCTAATTACTTAATATTTGTTACATGGATAAATAAAATAAAATTATGGATTAAAATATAACGTAGAATTTCTGACTCTTCTAAAATGAAATCAACATTAAAACCATTGTTTGTTACAACGCCAATAAAAATTTTGTGTTTTTTTTCTTGTGCTGCTTATCAAATTCAGCATTTCAGACAAGGCCCTGCAGACAGAGCAGAATGCGTTGAAAGTAAAGAGAGGATAACCACAACAGGCCCAGGTTTATATTCTTGTTTAATTTCCCATAACAACCTCCACTCAGAAGGCTGTTTTTCTTTTAGGTGTTTTTTTTTGTGCTGGAGAAAACCACATGAGAAATCTTTGGGCTCCAGCAGTGATAATGCAATGTAGCTTAACTTTTAGTTTAATGTCAGCAGTTTTCAGAATGGTTTGTTAGTCTGTTTATCTCGTCACTAACTTGTCTAGTTCCTTCGACTCACACCTTTGCGTTCATTGGTTTGGTTATATTTGGTAGAGCAACCAAAATGATAAAGCAAAGCTTGAAGAAGCTCAACGACTATTTATCTTATGCAAAGCATCAAAAAGTGCAGACAAGTTGATTTACCTTTGGTCTGTGAACAATTAAATGTTGAAAAGATTATGATTAAAATTAAGATTATGTTAAATCTTTTTTTTGTGACTTTCTGACTAACCTTTTCCCTTTTAGGACAGCTAGAATGACCAAAACTGTTTATGTTTCCTGAATGCCACAATAATGAGTGAGAGAATTTGCCTGTAAGCGATCTGGGAAAGCCCAGAAAATAACATCAAGACTTCTGATTCAAAATTCCCTACTTTTGAGTCTAATGGAGACACACCTGTTGATCTATTTTAAGACAACACTCCTAAGCACACTGCTTCATTGTGTGAGATCATGAAGCGAAGTCAAAAGTAACGACATGTTGGAAGAGCATGATGGCTCTTCCACGAGGTAAATATTCCAGATGCCTGAAGGTTCCATGATTATGTGTTCAAACAGTTACATAGAAGGATGGACACCAGGAATGTCCAGCCATCACATAGGGAGATGGGCTCTGTGTCTCAGAGATGAACATGTTTTTATTGAATGGTCTCTATCAACTCCAATAACATTGTAAAGATGCTGGCAGAAGCTGGTATTTGTCCAAAGTAGAAGTCATGTACCATCATAGAAAGAAAGGCAAATCAGAGAGAAATCATACAAATTCAGCCAGGGACAAAGAGCCTTTTGGAGACATGCCAGGTGTTCTGAAAAAGAAAAAGCTTTGGCCTGAAATATCAGCGTTGCATTTGCTTGAAAAGAGGGAAACTTGCTAGCCTGAGAACAACATTCAAACTGTGATGTTTGTGGAGCCCTAGTATTTCCAGACAGTAGCAACCACAGTCACCTTTACAATAGCTAAAATCCTGGAGAACCTGTCTAAAGATTCTTACAACTGTTTGTTTTAATAGTTCAAATTAATACTCACAGTGGAACAAGTGTTAGATTAGCTGCTTTACTAACGCTAGCCAATAGCGTGCCAAGTAGTGGTGTGCATAGGTATTTCAGCTTCCCAAGGTGGATTTTCTTATACACCATAAAAGAGAATCGGCAAATTGACACGAATTTCCCATGAATAACTAGGAATCATTTTCCGACAATACAGAACATCATCATGTTGTGTGGGGGTGCATTTCTGCTGGATTGGTCAATACAGTTCACTAATTAGATGGTATCATAGGGAAAGAACATAATGTAGAAATGTTGAAGCAACATCTCAAGGCTTTACACTTGACTACTGAACGATCTTCCATTGGACAATAGAGCTTATGATCCATATTATCAATATATAAATCAGCTTAATGACAACAGAGTCAGTAATTTGTAGTCACTGTTACAAAAAAAATCTATCAGATGTGTAAAGGTGAAAAGAGGCGTGCAAGCATAGCATCCTATTAACCTGACCCAGTGACACCAATTCTAACAAGAGCAATGGGCCCAAATTTGAGCAAGCTATTTTAAGAATCTTGTCAAAGAATATGCACAAAATTTGACCCAAGTCATAACAGTTTAAGAGGCAACTTTACTTACTTTGCTTTACTACTTAGGTCAAGTTTAAGAAATAAAGAAAAAAGAGAAAAGTACACATTGGATGTAAATATCCAGTTTCAGTTGTATAATGTATTCTAAATATCAGATAACATATTTTTAAAGCTAATTAAATTACCTTACAGCATCCAAGAGAGACTTTAGCAATATTTCAGTTTTACTTGAATAACACCTTCTAAAGCACTTCTGCAATTCTACTCACTCCTCATCTAAACGGACACAGAAACAAATCTATAAGCAAACCTGATCTTTTTATCATATCAGAATCAAGAGCAAAGAGGAAATGAATAGCAGAGAAGAAAGCTTTCTTAGAAAAGGTTGCTTAGATAAGTGGTATTTACCACTTGTGTCCCTGCTGCAACTCCTTATCTGCAATTTTGTTTTTCACCAAAATAAACATTTAAACGTCTCCATGCAGCAGAAAACCCGTACATCCCCAGGTGTTAGCATTCTCACATGCAGCTGGTGAGCATCTTTAACGATCACTGAAGTTTGAAACTAATTGCACTCTGTCCTTTTTAATTGCAGTCCTTTGATGTTTGTGGACGACTATCTGCAATACGCAAGGCGCTGGTGATGCTCTGCAGCTCCCAGGTCAGCCTCGGCCCATTTCACTTTCCTGCACACATCCATTAATAAACTTCTACTGTTTGTTGCGTTTTACACTTAAACAGGAATTTAAAGAAATTAATTCATTTTCATAGTTTCAGGTTGATTGTGTTTTTTGTTTTTTTTGCCCACTTTAGAGTTACGGCGTCAGGGCCAGCACTCAGCTGTGCAGCGAGGTTGGTGACGTCTGTGCTATCTGTCAGGGGGATTTCAAAGATCCCATTGCTCTCATCTGTCAGGTAAGGAGGTTAAATTCTCTAATGAATAATAAATAATGCATGTACACCTCAAGAGACAAGCATCAGTAAAAACATAGAGATTTACTGCCCCCTATTGATTCTGTCTTTGCACCTGGAGGTTACAGTACATCTAAAAAGTATTTTATGTTGCAGCCTTATTTGTTAATGAATTTAATTCATTTTTCTTCCAAACTTTTCATAAAATACACTATAATAACAGCAGAAACATTAATTTGGCTGTTTTGTAATGTTTTTTTGTAAAAAAAACAAAAAAAAACAGTCAAGTTGGTTATTTAATATTTTATTAATATTTTATTAAATAACCCAAATAGCCTTTGTCACAGTTACTTTTTAGATTACATCTGTGATACACCGTTTCTGGTATTTTCTACAGTACTTCTCTACACATCATCCTCCAGCTCAGTCGGGTTAAATGGACTGTTGCATTGATATTTCTTTTTTTTGGCATCGTTGCTGTTTCATTGTTCCCCTTTACCTCTTTTGTTCTTTCCCCTCAGACTCTTTATAAAAGTCGTGTCTAGTCTGGTGCCTGAACTCAATATCTGTTCAACTGAGGAAACATCTCCGTCCTGCCGTTGCAGAGAATCTGCCTCTGATATTTAAGGCAACCAGACACATCATACTTGTTTAGCTCACTATACCCTTTGCTACTAATACCTGAAAAACAAATGTCCACAGTCCAATTGTTATTTTCTCTATCGCAAATTTTCAAAAATCAATTTTACATCTACGATATCACTAAATTATAGATAACCACAGAGGAACTCCAGAGCATGGTGGTGGCAGGTTCATGCTGTGGGGACTCTTTTTTTTTTTCCGGGTCAGAAATTGAGACACTTGTCCATGTAGACAGCATGACAGAAGCATGATATAGATAGATTCTTAAAAACATCACATCTAAAACCCCAAACTGTGCATTTTTGGGATTGTGATTTTTACTATTTTAAAAAGAGTATAAATAAATACAAATAATCTATGATTATTTGTATTGCAGATACTGGCGTAGATTAGTGATACAAATCACACTTTAAATGACTGGGGTCCTAAAAAGGGTATTACTAACGGGAATGTTATTTTCTACAGCAGTATTTGTGGGACTGTGCCAGGCAGTCAGCCATACAATAACCTACTGTATGGCTAATAACTAACAGAATATTGATATAACTTTAAATCCATATCACCCACCCCTTATTATCACTTATATGAACTTGTGTCATAATAAACATGCCTCACGTTAGACAAAAAGTACCTGAGCATTGAAATATGTGCTTTTTTTGCTGCATGTTTAGGTCAACCTCTGTGCTCTGTGTTCCTCCACAGCATGTGTTCTGTGAGGAGTGCCTGTGTTTGTGGTTCGACCGCGAGCGAACGTGTCCGCTGTGTCGCTCCACCGTCATGGAGGCCCTGCGGTGCTGGAAGGACGGCACCACGTCGGCTCACTTCCAGATCTACTGAGCTCCAACAGGGTTTACAGAGTCAAAGGGGATGCGAGAGCGCTCCGAAGCAAGATGGACAATGCAGTGGTAAAGATGTTGAAAGCTGAATGGTAGTGCACATAAGTCTTAATTATCCACTCTGAGTCAAAGCATCAAAGTCAGACATTTGATTTGTGACATTTTCTCTGATCATGTCGTAAAATTATTCATTGTGATGATGGTGTACGGAATATACAATCAGTATTGTGAGGGATGCTATTTTAAAGTAAAGTTTGATTTAAATTGAAGTATTTAAATGAAGTGGAATGTTTTAGCAGGATGACCAGTGGAAAGCAGTAATTAATGTAAAGTTTTTGGTCAGCTTTATCTCCATTAATGACAACATTTCATTTCCCTGCTGTTTTTCTTGTGAGCAACATAGTTTTGTTCGTTTTTGTGAAGCATGTTTCAATTAAAGACAACCTGAGGGACATTTTCCTTGTTTATTATCATAATTGCTGAAATTTCATTAGAAATATTTGACATAAAAAGAGTTTATACAAAAAAACATGACATCAGAAAAGAGCTTATTCTCAGTAGTCACAAACAGCATAAAAGCATTTTATGCACAGGTCCAGCATTCATGGTGAAATGCTACATAAGAGCCTCCACAGGTAATAATAAAGCACACACAAATCTGTAAACTGGATCCAAACACTGTAAAAAAAACACCTATAAAAGCATCAGCTGTTATTTACATGTTTACAAAGAGACTTTAGCTTATCTAAAAAAAAAGTACAGTGCATTGTGGAGCTTTAGAACGGGTGTATTTCAGTGCATTTTTAAAGGTTTCCTGTAGTATTTGCAGCCTATATGTTTCAGGTATAATCAGTTTGATCTAACTGTCCCCGATGCTCACGCATCATTGGAGGAGAGAACATTCAAAGGCGAACCATTAGTAAGCTTTTCCCTCCTCTGGTACCAGGGGAGGATTACATCACTGTTTTGTTGTGTTTTGTAAATGGGATGACAGAATCGGAGTGAGAAGGGGGCAGGACAACTGCCGATTCTGTCAGTTTAAAACTCCAAGTCCATCCACAGTGGGAGTTAAGTCAATTCAGTCGGCCTTCAATCTTGGAATACGAAATCTTTTAGTCCATCCCTTCATCCTCTTCAGTCTCCACATTTCTCCAGCAACAGCATCCTCCTGCATCTCTTGCTTTAAGTGCAAATGATGTAAGCTCATTTGCTGTTCCACATGTGATTTTTTTAAAGGCACCAGTCTACAGTGGGAGAAATGTATCCACATAAAACACATTAATTTTCAAAAATAAAGTATGTCCTAAAAGGCAAACATGTCAATGCAACTAGTAGTTATAGGGCATTCAGCCCCTATTTAATTATTTACTTCCCCTTTTTCTTTAGAAAAATTGAACAAAATATCTGGATTTTAGAACAAAGTGATTAAAAACGTAGCTTTGTCTTTAAAAGCTGGGACTTGTTTCATTCATTCATTTTTTTTTACTCCATTGTCTAAACAAAACATAAAAACAAGAAGAATCAATGGGATCAGCTGTCTAAAGGGGCTGCAGCCTGATGGGGGGAAAAAAAAAACCAGGTTACCTTTTAAAGATTCATAGACACTGACGTTATCTCACCTGTTGCGGAAGTCGCAGCCACGCGCCCTACAGGTGTCGCCTCGCGCTGAGCAGCACGAGCAAGGTGACTTGCACCGCGAGGCGCAGGAAGCCTTTGAAGTGGCCGCGCCCGGTCACCCTGTCTCCGCAGCCGAGCTCGCCGGTTGTCTCGCCGGTTGTCTCTCCGGTTGTCTCCGCGGCTGTCCAGCTCTTCTCCAGCTGGTCCCCGATCCTCCGGAGCCGCGACGCGAGCAGCTGAGCCACGGAGCAGGCGGACGCGCGTCGGCGCGATGCGCTGCAGCTGGAGTCTCCCGGCCGCAGCAGAGGCTGGTCTATGGGAAGCCAGCACATCTTTCTCCTCTGACTGAGGCTCCGCGCTGTCCACCCCGTCTTCTCTTTAAATCTGGGAAGGATGTATGAACCCTCCTCCAGCTCCCTCATCAATCCTTAACTGTGTTTGCGATTCCCCAGACTCTCCCCACCTCTCGCTGCTGTATTATTCATTACCGTGTGTGTCACATGGTGTTTAGGGTTTACATCATCTTCTTCCAAGAGAAAAGATACCAGCGCTTGACGCTCGGATCTCTGATGTTTGGGTTCATCTGAAGAGTCTTTTGTTTAAGGAGGCTGGACGTTACGCTCTTTTTCACCGATGTACAAATTACGCCTTCGCTTTTTACACTTTCCGTCCACCTCACACACACACAGAACCAATTGTTATGCTATTATTTACACAATTTAGCCGCAAATATACCACTGAGGAAAAAAGGGAGGAAAACAAGGGATTAAATACTAGCGGAACCAATATAGTCCTGCTTTGTCCCTCATCGGTCTGTTTTTAGAGACGAGCGACTTTGTTTTTGACGGTTCCACAAAAACAGCCGCTCTGAAATGGGCTACTCTTAAAACTTAAAATCACATATCCTGCTTTGCAAAACTTCAAATTTATACTTTTTGAACGATGACATGGCAGCGAACGAGCTTGTTGCGTTCAGGGAACGTTGGAAACGAGAGTTAAAGGATAGAAAAGAAGAGCCCGGACTCGTCTGCGTTCCTTCTTCCTCCAGGGATCATCCCGAGCAGAAAGACGGAAAGAAACCTTGTGATGCTCTAAAACAAGACGAATCGAGCTGCACTGAGGATGAGGGGAGTGTTAGTGGCGGGAGCTTTGCTGTAGAGGCAGATCAGCCTCAGTATGTCTCCATTGCGCGCAGTCTGTTGGATGGGAGGACCAGTCCTCTTCTGGACAGGATTCAGGAGGAGAGGACGAGGAGAAAGAGGCAGTACGATGACATGACCAACATGTGCAGCGTGTCACTGCAGCAGCAGCAGCAGAGGAAGGTGAAGAAAGAAGAGGAGCTTGTGGATCAACTCATTCAGGATCTGGTATGATGAGGAAGAAACTGGTTGAGCACAAATTCAGTGTGAAAACGTAGTCCCCCCCCCCCCCCCACACACACACACACAAGTTTCTTCTATCTTTGATTTTTTTTGTGTTTTAGATCATCAGTTAATAAATAATCAGTTAAATGGAGCACATAAATGATCTGACATGCAGACATAATTGGTTTGGTAATTTTGGCATTAAGCATTTGCAATAACAGGCATTGTTTTTCCCCCATCGATGTGAAGGAATGGGCTGCATCTTTTTTTGTCTCAATTCAGTCACATTGAAGCGTTTCAAACATAAATGTTTTGCCATATTTCAGTCATTCCAGAGTTTCACTTGGCGACTCTAAATCCCTTGTTTTTAGTGGTCTTACAGATGGACTTTAGACTATTGTCCTGCTGAACAATATTATTAAAGTTTATTTGATAGGGACAGACACACATCGACATAGACAAACTGAATAAAACATAAGTTCCATGTTTGCATTAGGGCTGTAGTAATACAATAATCTCACGATACAATACACGATAATCTGCCCGTGATACGATATATATCACAATATTCAGCAAACGATACAATTTGATACACTTTTGTGATTTTCTGAAAGATTTTAGAGGGACAGAGTGATTTTGGTGACATTTTGTGACTGTTATAAAGTTG
>CAEGAF010082497.1:0-24530 GCA_903067075.1 Micropoecilia bifurca | reverse complement strand
AATTAATTCAGTCCAACTTTATAACAGTCACAAAATGTCACCAAAATCACTCTGTCCCTCTGAAATCTTTCAGAAAATAGCAAAAGGGTATTGAATTGAATTGTTTGCTGAATATCGCAATATATATCGTATCGTGGGCAGAAGATCGTGTATCGTATCGTGAGATTATTGTATCACTACAGCCCTAAGGGAAACATCTACCTTCTCCAGATTTAACTGCATCTGACGTCCCGAAAACATAAAAAAAAAATACTACCCTGATGTTTCCTTTATTACAATTGGGAAATTGGGACTCTGTCTCTTTAAGAACTCCTGCTCTACCCGAAGCTCATCCAACATGGCTCCTCTATTAACCCTTTAACCCTTCTAGACCGGAACGTGTCACATCTAAAATTGCAGTACCATAATTCCGCCACACGTAGCGCTGTCTGAAAAATTCCAACGGTTTCTGAAAGGGGAGACGTTGCACTTTCCAGCAAATATCGGGTTAATACGGAAACTTCACAGCTGCAGCTGCAGAGAGTGTAATTAATCTGGGGGTCACTTGTTTACTCGTTTAATAGACTGTATATTGCGAAAATAACTTGCTGGATATTGAAATTTCTGGTTGTTATGGATACATGGGTAAGTAAATCATCTCACAAGACAATTAAAGAACTACTTACAGTTAAAATAAGGAAGATTTATTTAGTCAGACGCTCAAAACTCTGGCGTTAAAGGGTTAACTACGTTTTTACCAGAGTTGCTCTGAGCTGCAGCTCCTATAACGAGCTCAGCGGTTCCACCAGCTGCTTGCTAATTGCTGCTGGCTAGTCTGAAGGAGCTGAGTGGAGGAGGCGGAGCTACGTCCACCCAGGTGTTTTGCACAGCATGCATGAAAGAATCAAGGCAACACTGGAGGTTTGCAAAACTTTGTCACAAATGTCAAAAAACCACCACTTTCCAGTGGCAGCGTCTCTATTCAATAAGAAATTAAATTAAAATCAGGCGTGAATAACTTTGCTCACTTTATGAGTCGTTAAAAAACAGGCAGTCAATTATGATTTAATTAATCTCAAAATCTATGAGTTTTTTCTTGCACATTTTTGACTTTGAGCTCAGAAATGTTCATGTTTTTGTAGAAAATTTCTGATACTAATCTCAAAATATCTGAATTTCTTTTTGGAGGTAATTTACTAATTTTTAAATTGCACTGAACCATGAATGTTAAATATAAAAATATTTACTTCAACAGTTTGGCATGATGCTTTGAATTACAGTTTATTTTGTGGTTTTTGACGTGAAATTACTAACAGATCTGATTATTATTAACAGCCTATTTTAATATTTCAGACATCAAATGTATCATGAAATACATTAACAGGTGAAAAACGTCTTATTTTAATATTCTGTACAAATTTTCGTGAAAACAGTCTTTTTTTACAGACTGAAAACAGCTAAAATTAGCAGCTCTGATTAGAAAATCTGTTTAATAACAGCAAACACGACAGCAAAACGACACAGCGCCACCTTGTGGCTGACTGTCCCACTCAGCAGCAGCTGGTTCAGCAGGCTTACAGCAAGCAGAACCCGGGTCAGAACCAGGAAGCAGATGGAGCGATGGAGGAATGGGGATGGGTTAATGGGTGGGATGTCTGCGGCTAACAGGCTTTGGCTGGGAAAAGGTTTTAATAAACCAGAGAGACAGCAGGACGAACCAGAGCAGGACACATGCAAGAACTACGTGGTTCCAATATGACGCTACACAGTAAAAACGCCAGTGTTGAATTAACACCCCAAAGTGTCAATATGTGTCCAAGTCAGTTGGTGTTAAATTCAACACTACAGATTCACATTAACATTACTAGGGTGTTGGTGTTAAAATACATTAAAAGTAACACCAGTGTAGTGTTGATCACAAAATATAATGTGGTGTTAAAAAAGTAAATAATTGACCCACTAGGTGTCAATATCAATCAAATCCAGTGGAAAATATTCAAAACAATACACAGAAATGGGAAGTTTAATTTTTCTTTAACCCATTTCAGTATATAGACCAAAGTTAATTTAACAAAAAAATGGGTGTCAAAAGTGTTACTTTAACACCAGCTGACCTGGACACATATAGACGCTTTGGGGTGTTAATTCAAGATTTTTACTGCGTAGCTCAAACTCTTGAGCTTAGCTTGTAAATAAATATAATCAGATTTGTCGTGTTTCTAAGATATTGGTTAAGTATGAGTCAAACCCCGTCTCTCTGCCGTCGGTGTGGATGGCTGAAGGTTGGGGTGGAGTGGCTGATGGCAGGGTGAATACTCACTGTTGACGCTACCTGCTAGTGCATTAATGTTGTTCAGGCCAACAGTCGCGCCTGCCAGGCCCTGCAAGGTGCCCAGAGAGGTGAGGGAGTTCATGGCCCCGGCGTTGGAGCTGGCCGTTGTGCCTGCTGCTGGGAGACCAACAGGAAGGACAGAGAGCGAGAGGAAGAGGACAACAGGAGACAGAGAGGTGGCTGTGTTATATCCAACATCCAGCAGCTCTCAGCAAACGCAGATAGGTGGTTTTAAGGTGCTACGTGTAGCATTGGAAGGGTGACTGACGTCAGACTCGCATTAGGTGGTGCGCTACTGATGCTACACCATGTGAAAATAATGATTTATCGCATAAATGTGCACTTTATCATCCCATGTGACGCATTTATTCAACTGGAAGTTTTGAGATGCTTCAAAGCGCATCCATGCAAAAATGGGTTATTATTCTGTGTTCAGATGCTGGAGAAAGTTGCAGAAACAGAATCAAACGTTCACGCATCCTTAAAAATGAGTGTATCTAAAATTAAGGTTATAAAGACTTATATTTCTATGTTGTTTTTTCTTGCAGGATTTTTCTGAGTCACATGAAGACATCATCATTGCTTTCTGTGACTCGGCCGAGGCTAACAGTAAATAGATCAGTGTTTCTCAACCCTGGTCCTCTGCCCTCCTGCTCTGCATGTTTTAGATGAGTCTCTGTTCCAGAACAGCTGATTCAAATGATTGCATGAGCATCAAGTACTACAGAAGCCTGTTAATCACCCAGAGATACAATTCAGGTGTTTGGTAGAAGGGAAATACCTAAAACATGCAGGACAGGGGGGCAGTGAGGACCAGGGTTGAGAAACACTGAACTAGATGCTAATATAGCTAGCTAGCTGCTTTTTGGCTTAGTCATGGGTAAGTGGAAATTTATCGGCAGTTGATGGAATGATGTTCATCTTCGCCACTGATTCACTTCATATGAAGCCATTCTGTGCAACAACGCCTGGCACTGTAAATGTTGTCATGGTCTTAAAAGGTCTTAAATTTGAGAGATGAGGCAATAGTCAAAGTGTTTAGTTGGCCTATTAGCATCGTCTGAACAAGTTGCTGCGGTTGTTACCTTGCGGATCGGAAGCAGAATCGTTCAGGATCCGAGGCTCTAGATTCTGACATGGTTCTAAAAATAATCTAATACTGCAGATCAGTTGACATGGACAAAATGCTACAAGTAACACCTTTGGTAACATTTGGTTTTACAATGAACAGCAACTTTTGAACCTAATTTGAAGAGTTAGACAAAGATAAAAGCCACTTTCTATAAAGCAGACTTTGTAAAAAGAAAGTACACCCCTTTCCTGTTGTAACGTTTTACGCAGATGATCTCCTGATGTGTTCAGGATTGTTCTGTTCATGACCCAGACTCTGAAATACTTTGTTTTGTAGAGAGGCTCATGGTTCATCCAATAACTGGATGAGCCCAAATCATCATGCCTCCACCACCGTGCTTCATAGTTTTTGCTTTCGCCAACATTTCTTTAGCCTCATCTTGTTCTTCATTCAGACGCAGGTTTGCTAACCTGCTGCCATCGTGTTTTTAGATAGAAGAATCTTTGTCCTTTGAAACAGCCGTACTGGTTCATCGTCTTGGCGAACATTTCTCTGACTTTGGGTTGAATCTCCTGGGCCATCAATGCTTTGGATGGTTGGCATATCAGGAATAATCTTCCTAAGATATTTGATCTCCTCCACTTGAAGGAGGAACTTCCCTCCAACCTAGAAAGGGTTGGCCACCCTTTTATGTCCGGGTCTTGGAGTAGCTGATCTCTATCTCAGCTGCAAACTGCCCCCAGTGCAAGCTGTTTGTCTTGGCCAAAGGAAGTCAGTAGAACCAAATCATCCACATAAAGCAGAGTCAAAATCTGCTGATCCCTAAACCAGACCTTTTCTGGATGCGTCTAGAAATCCTGTCCTTCTATGTTGTGAACAGGACCAGAGATGAAGGGCAGGCCTGCCGAAGTCCAACATTCAGGAGATCAGGAGTAATGCAAGATGCAATTTATTGGTCGGACCACATTCCTACCCTCAACTATGGTCACGAAATTTGGGTCATGACCAAAAGAATGAGATCCTGGACACAAGAGTCCAAAACGAATGTCCTCCATAGGACGACGATGGGGTGAGGAGTTTGGAGAAGAGTCACTGCTTCTCCTCGTCGAAAGGAGTCAGACGAGGTGGTATTTTGTCCTGATGCCCCTGGTGAATTTCAGGCATGTTCCTGCAGGCAGAAGTCCAGGAGGGACCAAGTATTTTGGCTGGACTGGAGTTGGATGCGGTGGCTGAGAAGGGGGACGTTTGGGCATCAGAAACCTCTGAACCCGCGACCCAATTCCTGGTTGACGAATGACAATGAGTACAAATAACTTTCCTCTCTGGAGATGGTTGGAGTCTCCATATTGAAGGGCTGCAACTGTTGCTGGTGTCTTTCCTTCCTGGCATGGCGTGAATTCATTGGGATTTACTAAGATGCGATTAGATTCAACTAATTTTTGACCTAGTAGAAAGCAGGGGTGTACTTTCATTTTCCTGCTACTCAATCTGCAAACTGGCAGGAACAAAGCATCCACACAGACACTTGTTTCATTCCTTAATAATTTACATAATGTTTCCTCACACAGATCTGGATTCAAATAAGTTGGAAAATCCGAAAAGACAAAAAATCACCAAGACAAATGAAGTCAACACAGGAGAAAGACATGAGGAGACACTGATATGGTGGAGGGTGAGATGTGGTGCACAAAGCTCGCGACCTCCTTCCTTTCCAGACAAAACAAAACAGAGATTGAATCTATTCATTTACCCTTCATCTCATCAAAGCGTTGCCAACAAAGCAGGATTGCCGCTGAATGTATTAGGAGATGGTGTGGCAGAGGGAGCATTATGTCAGCACACGTTGGAAAACAAAGACGCTGGCCTGTCTCCATGCAGAACGGTCTATATTTATCAAACTAGAGTGACGTTTCAGTTTCATTGACACATGCAGTAAAGCAGCACTCATTCACAGCAAGTACCTCAACCTGAGTGTGTAATATTCAAGGTTGGAGTGACATTTGGCACCAGAGAGAGAAAGAGGCAAAAAGTATGGAGAGAAGGAGCGAGACGAGGAGGAGGGGAGACAAGACAAGAACGGGCATTTGGAGCAGCGTGAGCGTTGAGGAGGAGGAAGAGTGGCGGCTGAGGGAGGAAGAGGAGGAGGCTGGTTTTTCATATTCATGCTCTGCTGAGAGGCTGCTGCTGGAGCGAGGCCGAGCCGACATGAGAGGGTGGGGTGATGGAGCAGAAACAGGGAGCTTGTCAAAAAGAGGGCAGGAGCAGAAGATGAGGGCAACAAGGAGAGACGGAGGAGGAAGGAAGGAAATCTGAAGATGGTGGTGTTTAACCCGAGACAACCTGGTGCGTTCGAACCCACATCTACGAGGCGAACGTGATCAACACGCATCCCGTCTGAGACACATCTGGAAACACAACATGGAGCTGGAAGCACCTGAACCTGACACACATTGAGGCAAACGCTCATGCACACACATCTGCAACGCCCGCATGATCAGTGTTGTATAAAGTACTGAAGTCTCAGAGTCCAGTAAAAGTTTAGGTTCCTCTCCAAAATATGACTTTGGTAAAAGTCCAAGTCACTGACTGAAATGTTACTTGAGTTAAAGTCTTAAAGTATATGAATTTTCTTGTACTTGAGTATGAAAATTACTGTAAAAATGGATGAACTCAAGTAATGTAATGAAAAGTATAAGTAAAAAGTAAAGCAAGGCAAATGCAGTNTCAAATACATTTAAAATAATAAACACAACCAAGTGCAGGCAAAATTAAACCTGCTAATAGATAAACCTGCAGGCATCACTAGGTTAAGAGAATTAGGTGCTTTACCTACAGCACAAGGTTAATAACTTAACCTGTTTTACAACTGAACCAGCTTCTTAATTTCCCCTCCAGGACAGAAAATGCAAAGTTTTTGTAAGCCTTAAGTTTCCCTTCAAGTGGTCAGAGCTGAAAATGAGAAAAATATTCAGTACAGAAAATGTGGCCAACATGAAGAAAAAAGCCGTTACGATTAATTTCTGTACTTCACAAACTATTGGTGCAACAACTGGTCATTATGTGGCATCAGGGACATGAGGATGATGCTCATTGCCAGCCTTTGTGTTTAATGGGAGAAGAGAAACAGGTGTTTCCTATTGGTGGTGATGAACCAGCCCAGGTAAGGAGGCTATGACTTTGTAGCAGTCAATCATTAGGTGGGTCAAAACACCAGCGTTTCTCTTTATCGCTTTTTGTAACGAGTAACTAAACCACACATTGAAAATGTATCGGAGTAAAAGATGCAATTAAGTTCGTAAGAAGTGTTTTTACTTCGTTACTATACAACACTGCGCATGATGGGGTGACGACACGCCACAGGATGCTGGAAGACAAGACGCAAGGAGGCCAATGACATCAACACGGCGCCCGTGTTGCGGTGAGGTGGACACACACCACGGATGAAGACCGGAGCGATGGCGATGGGTGGAGCTGATGGTTTGGCCGGCGTGCCAGGTGACAAATGGGAACAGCGGAAAGCGGAGGCCGGCGTTGGGCGGCCCGCCCGAGCCGAGCGGCTGCGGCGTTACCTGGGCTGGCCAACGCTCCCAGGGAGGCGGCGGCGCTGGAGGACAGGGGGTTTGCGGTGGAGGGGCTGGCTGAGTTTTGGGCCGCCGCCGCCGCCGCCGCTAAAGTGGCCAGGTTCTGCAACTGCAGAGCGCTCATACCTGGAGAGAGGAGCCAGAGAGGGTGGTGTCAAAGCCGGGGGACCGTCTGGGCCGGACCGGGACAGAGGTGGCCACCGGAGAGAGAGCGCATTCCCTCTACAAGTACACCTGGAAACGAGCTGCGTTCTGCTTCCTCTTCAAACCAACTACCAAATCTTTGCTTCAGAGTGTGAAGGTAAACACTGCAGCAGCTGAATTCACTAATAAGTCCCAAATGGGCCTGAATCAGTCAAAGCAGCTGCTGTAGTGTTTAGTCCTGGTGTGTTTCTCCCAGGCAGAGCTGCTCTGGAGGCAGAAATAATCAGAGTGATTTAGTTCAACTTATGTTTCTCTCTTTCAACAGCACTCGATTAAAACCCTGCGGAGGGGCCTCAGAAACTCAGAGAGGAAACTAACCTTTTCTAAAGCAGCTCTGCAGTCTATTATATCACTTTAAAAATTCAACTCCTTGAGGTCATTTTGCTCCAATATTTGCAGCTAAAACCAATTAAAATACACGGCACACGGAAACACATCAAGCTCCAGGCAGATTAATCAGATTTTTGAGATAATTTTAAGATTTACTCTTCATAGTTGCAGACGTCAGAGTAACACAACCATCAACGTTTCTGGTCAGCACGAGATTATTTACACCAACTGTTAATACAAACTATTTACATCTAGATTGTTTGAAATTTACGAGGGCTCAATTCCCTTAAATATCTGAAGTTATTTACTGGTCCTTTTGTTGGGGATGCAATTTTCAATTCCACCACTAGATGGTGTTAAAACCCCTTTTCAGTTCCTTATTTTATTTTTATTTTTATCCAAGTAGTTTGTTTTAAAATGTCTTGGAGATGAACATAAATTAAGGTGGGCTAGTAAAGAGGACTTTAAGGTTTAAGGTTAATATTTATGTTGTTCTACGGTAGCCCAGAAGGTGCTGGTGCTTTTTGTTGCAATCTACAAATCAGCCACTAGGTGGTACAGAAGCTTCTTTAGAGTCTAAAGAAATAATAGACCTGATGTACAATTATAAATGACCGTCAGTAAGACATTAAAAAGTCTAATACTTAAAAATATGTTAACTTCTTTTTGTCCAGTTTTAGTTTTGGATCTTGTTTTAAGGAGGTTAAGCAAAAATCAGGAAACATTCCCAAAGCTTATTCTGTACAGGTGTGGATGTAGATAATGGAGCATTTTTGTCCCAAAACCACTTTAAGCGACATCATTTTGTAAATAATGTTATTTTTTATTTATTTCATTGTTTTTAACCAAACTTAATTTTGTTTAGTGATGTAATAAATATCAATATTTAGCTCTCCATAATTATAAACATCTCTGAAAAATCTCTATTAAAACAGTGATTTATGTTGATGCTCTTATTTTGAAATGTTTTTGAAGCTGCTAACGTTGAACAATTTGCCTGTTATTGTTTTATCTCAGTGCTGAGTCGGATAAATCAGCTAGACTGATGTGTAAAAAGAAAACTTTGACACATGTCCAATCGAATCGTCCAAACGATTTCTTCTTATTTTGGACCAATCTGACTCTTGGTCATCCAATAGTTTTGTGCTTCATTTTGTTGGTCCAATCAGGTGTAGCTCTGCCCAGGAGACGCCTCCTCCGTCTACCTGCCTCTGGTTGGGATTTCATCTCATCTGCATTACAAAGCCGAACATCCAACCAACTGTCCAGTGGATCTACAGCTGTTCCCTTTACTGTCCATGTCCCTGGAACTGCCTGGATGTGCCGGCTCCACATGAGGCCAAATGTTCTCCAAGTTGGACCACAACAAAGTTGCTTCAACCTTTTGTTGTAGCGTGAATGAAAGCAGGAGCAGCTCTAGTCTCTCTCAGCGTAATTAACGACTCCATGCCAACAGCTGATTGATGCCGAAGGCGCGATAAAACGTCAGCATCCTGCTCTCGCCGAGCATCTTCATCTCTGACAGGCAGAACTTTCCACAGACTGGATGTCTCCAACACATGAGCTTGTTAGAGTTAAGGGTGGCACATATGAGGTGTGTGTGTTGTATATACAGCCTGGGTGTATATACAGTCCTATGGGAATACGGACATGTAGAGAGACACACAAACGAGACGCAACGAGGCAAATACATCTTGTTAGACAGAGATATCCTTCACCCAGACAACCAAACTGAACGATGACAACAGATGGCTGGATTCATCACTTGGATTCACACTTCTGATTGGTAAATTAAAAGGATTAAAAAGAGACAGAAAGGAAGAGAGGAAGAGGCTGGCGGCTTTTAGAGTCCTGGTCTTGTTTTCAGACTCCCAGTCGCTGCAGCCGAGTGCGAGAGCTTTGAGTTTCAGGGCGGCTCATGCCACGTGTTTGCACAAACGATGTGTGCGACTCCTCCACTCGTCTCTGCTGCTTGGGAACAACGCCGCCGCAGCCAAAACCAATTGTGTTTTTCAGGGCGATTTTCTCCAATTTTCTGTCATACACCCAAAGCTGAAATGGATTTCTATTTTCAGGCGAGGCAGGAATAAAAACAGCCGTCACTCATTCTATTAAAGTCTAACGAAAACGCGAAAACACAGCCGTGCTAATTCAGGCCGTGTCTTACATGTAGGACCCAGACAATGGAGCAAATGAGCAAGAAGATGTGCAACTTTACGGAGCGAATGGCATCGATCCGGCTTTGGAACGGCTGCATGTACCTGATTTGTTGCAACACAAGTATTAAAGGTTCTGTTCTTTGTATTTATTGCTGCAACCTTTTATTTTCCAATCTGGTTCTTTCTCTCTCTCTCTTCTGGTCTTTGTTCTAATTTATCCTTCCTTGACCTTCGTCTTTCATTGACCTTCTGAGCTGTTTTCCTCTCTTTGACCTTTACGTTTAGCTAATGGCCTTTTCCTTCTTGTTCTTCATGGTTTTTATTGGTCTCCACTTTTAATTACGAGTTTATTTCACTCACTTTCTGAAATGATTGTCACACAGTCTGTCCAGTGTTTCTGTTATAGCTCCGACAGCCCAAATCTAATCTTGATTTATCTTGGTGTCCTTTCCCTCTAGTCATCGTCCTTGGAAATCTATTTCATTCCAAGTCTGGTTTTTGTCCTTGTCGAGCACAAAAATGTGTTGGAAATATGAGATTTTATTGTATGTCTACCAAAAAAAAGTCAAAGACTGAAGTTATAATCTCAGGCTCGGTTTGTCAGGATGTGTTCAGATGGATTAGTTTGATCTAAGAAAATATCAGTTTTCAGTCAAACCCCTGCTACTTTTTAAAATACAGAAAGTATTTTCCGGTTCTGGTTCTGCTGGAGTTTTCCTCTCGTTTAAAGGAAGTTTTTTCTCTCCACTGTCGCCACATCAAGCTCTGGATGAGGGATTCCTGCTGAGCCACAGATTGTCTTGGGAATCTTTTCTGAATAATAAACTAGATCAGCAGGAATTGACTGAATTAAGATCTGGAAGTTGTGGTTTGATTGCAGAGAGTTCAGTCTGTTACCAATCAGATAAATACCAGTAAATCCTCCCATTTATTGGCCTTTCTCAGCAGTTTCCCCAGGATGAGCGCTTTGTTTATTTTTAAATATTTTTTTATTCACCAGTAACGGTTGCAGACGGATTAATTTATGTTTATAATTGAACTGGAGGCACCAATTGTGCATTTTTGTAACTTCTAACATTTTTTAACAAAAAAGCTTAGCAGGTTTTCTGAGGTTCTTGCTCAAACTGAGATTTCTAAGGTGAAGCCGTTTATTTTAATTCCATTTTTAATTGTGCGGTATGTTGTTGACTACTATTTTCTTCCTCTCTTCATCTCCATTTTCCCTCCCAGACTCCGTTTTCTCCTCTCCTCCGGTCTGATTCATGACAGCAGCGACTACAAAGCAGCTCTTCTGTTTCTATCTTCCTCTCCCGTCATGCAACCTTTTTCCTCACCCTGTTTCTCCACAGCGCCTCTTACTTCCATTTGTCAAAGGCTACATACATTTTCCAGATAGTCACAAGGAGAAGAGAGTAAAACCTCCCGGTTGGGGAGGAACGGCGAGGCGAGTCGGCGGATCTGGGCTGTGCAGATGGCGCCTCCGTTGTGTGTGAGCACATATGTGTGGAAGGATGCAAGCTCCATCCCGCCGTTGGCTGCGTCTAATTGAAAGCTCATTGGTGTAATTGAAGCCTCTCAGCTCTTCAGCTCCTCGTGTTAAAGACTGGGACCAGATGTCATTCAGCTGTCTCGCATCTCCTGCCAATCACTAATGCTCTTCCTCACCAGCGCAGATGGAGCGCCGACGCTTTTCTCTCCAAATCCTCACAGAGCCGATTTGTCGGCGAGATTTTAAGGAATGCGAGACGGGAAAACTGGGAGGCGGAGCGGCTTTGTGAGAGCGTGGCAGGAAACTGGAGGTTCGAATCAAACTTCTGATTCAAGACGAGCAAGAAGAGGTCAGACCTCAGCGGGACGACGGAGAAATTCAGCCTGACGTCACAGAACGTCAACTTTCCTGAGACAGAAGCTCCTTGAATACAAATACGCTTACAGTGGCAGGTTTTTATATACGGTAGGAGAAAAAAATGTGAGCAAGGAAGGAGTAGAAAACACAATAAAGAGTTAAGATTGGGGAAAAGATGGGAATCTATGAAGGACAAGAAATGAAAAGGAAGAGAGAGAGGAGAGAAGGAAGGAAAGTCTGGATACATAAATGTTTCTCCATAATTTTCTTTAAAAATCAAATCCACATTCTCCCACTTAACCCGACTGCGAAGGAATCCTGAAAAGTCGGCAGAAAATCTGCATAAAGAGGCTTTGAAGCTAAAGAGCAGAGAGGAGATGAAGAGCGCGAGTCGCCACATCGTCTCAAAGTCTTAAGCAACTTAAAGCTTAAAAAACTTGATTTCTCAATCGTTCTGATCTGATTTTTCTGGAAAGCTTGAGGATTATTACAATAAGCACTTTTCCATCCTCAGCTTTTTCCACTTTCTCTCTGCAAAACACTTTGTTGCTTTGAATTGCCAATCATTTCCCCCTAAACAGCAGCAAACGCCTTCATCTCTGCCTTGAACCTGCAGGAAGTGTCCCTGCTCCTCCAGTAGATGGCGCCAGCCCGCAGCGCTGCACTCGCACCACCGTTAGCCATTCTTCTGTGCTCCCTTTCTCCGTTTCTTTCCTCCTTTCTCGTGATTCATCTATCCCTGACAAAGCCTCGCCGCTGCCGCTACACGCCCTGGGCACAACTCTTTGCCTGGCCTCATTAAAAGATCAAGACAAATCTTAGCAACGGTTAATAAATCTTCAGGGCAACGAGCTCCTTTTACTCCGCCACGCGAGTTCATCTGTTATGCTCTTTGGTCCTCTTTTAGAAGTCTGTGGAAATAAATATATTACAACAAAGAGAGCAGAGCTGCGGTAGATTGTGAGCCTGTTGACGGACGACTCACCGGCCATCTGCTGGATCCCGCTGAAGGCTCCCAGGTTGCCAGAGGAGGCGGCCTGCTGCAGCAGCTGAAGGGGAGACAGACAGACGGACGGACGCAGAGTGAGCCGGGCGGACGGAGCAGGGAAACGCCGAGGAGGAGCGGCGGCGGCGGAGAAGCTTCCCGGCTCGGCGCTCGGCGAGTAAACGAGCTGCTAATACAGTCTGATCTCTCCTCAAAGTCGGCGCCGTTTGCTTTCCTGCACGGTTCTCCACACAACTTGTGCTTGAAAGCGCTAATCTGGCTGACTAATTAGATTCCAAAACAAATCAGGAATACTGATGGCGTCAGAAACTCAGCCTTCGAAGAGTCAAATTAACAGCAAATTAACATCTTGTTTCTATTGTGGGAATTTCTTTTCAACAACGGCGGAGAGAGAAAGAGAGAGAGAGCAGGAAAAGCTCTCAAATAAATCAATATCCAGTAAAGCAGCGCCTGTAACCCCCCCAGCTAATCCACAGACTGGCTGTGGTTAATTTAAAAACTGGAGCAGAATCGAAACAAGCCTCACTAAAACGGAGGGAAAAGTAGAGAAAGATGAAGAGAAGGAGCTGCAGGAGAAGAAGAAACGTCCCAATCAGATGAAACTCCAGGGACTCGAACCGAGATCCGTTTTCCTGAATTGATTTGTGAAAAACCCCCAAAAAGGCTTAAAAAGTCATCGTTCTTTTTTTAGATTAACTCTTTCAGAGCCAACTGATAAAAAGCAGCTTTAAAATGAGGATTTCAACAAACCTCTAAATGAGTTTGTAGTGGCCTAGTCAAAGTCTGGCTTGAATCCGACAAAGATCCAACTGTGAAAGTCCCAAAAAGGGACATTTTAGACAAACTGCTTCTTCCTTTTCCTCATTTGATCAGACATTTCAGTGAGAAAAAGGAAAAGATAAAAACTTTGTTTTAAATGCTGCAGGTGACAAAATGTCCGACTTCCAGCTTTGGTTTGTTTTTGTCTTTCTAATGAATCTGCTCCACTAAAGGGATTCAAAACGTTGAATCTAAGATCAGAAAACGGGTTTTCAGCTCACATTTGCCTTTTTTAAAGCATAAAATCCTCCCTAAACATTCAGAACGACCTGCAACAAACCGTCAGCGGATCAGAGCTGAACTCACATGAATATCTGCATCTGCTTCCTCATCCTCTCATCTGAAAGATCTGGACTGGTTGGATTAGATCAGGTTCAGCATTTGGGGATTTTTCTTTCTAAAATTTTAGGTTTAGATATTTTTATGCAGAAATCTGTCCAACAGTCTGACGTCTCCAGGTCCTTCAAACAGCAACATGGAGCAGATTTTATACTCGGCTCAGTTTTTTAGACAAAGTCACCCATGTTTCAACATCAGGAGGTTTCAAGAGTTTAAATCTAACATTACAGCTTTACTTTTACAACACGTACTGAGATCTGCTTCAACCTTAAATCACATTATTATTATTATTTAACTGGGCTAGTAAGGATGAAGATGTGGCATTTTAAGGGATCAGCTCAAGCTCTTCAATGAAGTCATTTAAAGATCTAAAGGAATCAGGAAATCATCCTGTCCTAAAGATGAAGGGACAGGACCTTTAAATCGACCCAGAAGCAAAGTTAAAGATGTTCTGGAGGATCTGCTGAGGCCAGACGAGCCGAGACCTGAAGAGCCGCATAGCGACCAAGACACCACCAGTCCAAGGAAGATAACTTAGCTTAGCGCAGAGGTTCCCAAACCTCCTGAACCCTCCAGGGGTTCCCAACATTTTCTGGGCCCCTATGGATTACAAATGGCTGTTTGGTTGAACAACGTGTGAGAGGGGGAGACGGGGGAGAGAGGATTCTTAGAGACTCCCTGCCCCTGTGGGGGGATCGGCTTTTTGGGGGGCAAAATGAATGTAGTAGCTGAACGTAGACAACACCAGTAGCCTACAGGCGACTTGTTAAGCTAAAGGTGCTGTAGTGATGTTAGCTAGTCATCTGTTAGCTACTTTACCTGCATCCAGCAGCTTCACTCAACTCAGTCGGTTAGTTTGGGGAAAAACTGTGAAAAGTTTTTTGTGTTTTGCTGGTTTGCTGCCATGATTCTAACACCTGTAGCTCCGCCCAGCAGCATCTGGTCTCCTTCAGGTCTAAACCCAGCAGAGCGTCGTAGCATCATGCTGCGTTTATAGGCGGCTCGGAAAAACAGGTTACCATGGTAACAACAGATTAATCAGTTTTAACTGCTGAATAAAGTGACAGAGGACACAGATATGGGACGTGTGGAAGCTCTACTGTATCCAAATGACAGAGGAATAACAGAGACTTGGTCATTCTAAGGTAAAAACCCAGAACATACAACGTTCAGGTTGTTTTTTTTTCATCCAGATGGCTTCCTGCCCCCCCCCTGCAATGGCACGGCGCCTCCCCTAGGGGACACGCCCCACAGTTTGGGAACCTCTGGCTTAGACATAGTTAGCATCTAATGATCTCTAACGATGATCTGAGGATGGAGTAAAAAAACCACTTCTGAACTCCAGGAAACTAAAACAATTCAAATAATTTCTATAAAGTACTAACAAAATATATTCCGGTGTTTAGCAACTAAATATATAGTTTGTAAACTAAAGCCGGAAATATGTTAGTTTGTATGTTTATGCCAGACGATGTCATGCTGCACAGAGTGTGTAAATAGTTTTAGTCTAGAATTAAAGCCAAATTAATCAAAGCTAAATGTTTTGGTTGTTGTTTGGTTGCTGCATCACTTCTACATTCATTAATCTGGTAATGGATTCATTTTTCCTGCTTCTCCTTTAAACCCTCCTCCGCATGGCTAACTGGTTAGCTTTAGCTTTAGCTCGGACTCAAAGAGTGATGAAGGTGAGGGTCAGCAGCAGGGAGGAAGAGGAAAGCAGGGAGACAAAAGGAGGCAGGGAGACAAAAGGAGGCAGGGAGACAAAAGGAGGCAGGGAGACAAAAGGAGGCAGGGAGTATTTAGGGAGAGTCTTTCTGGTCGGGTCACTGACTGTGGCTGCCACGGGGCTGCAGGGTGACACGGAGGAGATGATGGAGGCGGGCGACGCGGCGGCGGCGACTCTTACAGCCAGGTACTGCGGGGTGAGGCCGCCCAGGCCCGTCAGGCTCCCCCAGGTGGTGGCGCTGTTGAGCTGCTGCATCTGCTGCGCCAGCTGCTGCTGCAGACGCCGCTGCTCCTTGTCCTTCTGCGTGTCGGCGAACTTCACCACGATGGGAGACGAGCAGCCCTGAGGCGGGGAGAGGCGAGAACAGGGAGACCGTTACTGCAGCTGCAGAACCATTTCAGACCAAAACACAACTCACAGGTGACGCTTCAGGTGAGGACAGGTCTGCGGTCCACACAAAACCCGCTCAGTACATTTTCTGCATGTCGTTCTTAGATGATGAGATTTTTCTGTTCAGCTTTTTGGGGCCTCTGTCACTTTAAATCCAAAACAAGCTGCTGCTGGCCACGCCTCCAGCTTAACGTTTACACACTAAAATGGCTGCAAACAGAGTCACAAGTATACAGCCGTACATCTTTGAAAAGCAAAAGTGGAGCCTCCTCCACAGCCAACAGGAACAGGAAGTGGATGGCAAGTCACCAGCTAAACTCTTTGTCTTTTCCAGCAGAAAAACCAGCTGACCAAATCAGCTCCACTCTGGTTGCTAGGTAACAGAGCAGGGCTATGCCGGGGTTGCTAGGCAACGAGCAGCGCGTGGTGTTTGGTGTTTTAAATTGTTTTTTGTTTTGCAACCGGCTAATTTACAATACCCAAAAAAAAAAAAAAAATAAAAAAAAAAAAAAAAAAACACGCCTGGGAGTTATTTTTGTTTTTGAAAACCCAAACAGAAATGTACAAAATGTGAATTTTCCACAACGTGTCGCCTTCAATAAAGGCTGAGATGAGCAGGAGAGCGTTAGCGACACAGGACACGCAGTCAGTCAGTCGCTCAGGAAACTCTCCTCTAAAGCCAGCGGGGCTTTTCTTCTTCTTCTTCTTCTTTTCCCCACAAGGGCTCAGTTATCTCTGAGTCCAAAACGGTTTCACCAGACACTGATTTCCCGACTTCTCCAACTATTTCATCATCTTTTATGAAGTGAGACTAGATGTGTGTGTGTGTGTGTGTGTGTGTGTGTGTGTGAGTGATTGGGATAACCATCAGGAGAGGGCGACAGGGCAAGAGGGAGATTCAGAAACGTGGACAATCAGGAGTAATTGTCTGGATTTCTGCTGCTGCCGGGTTGCAGAGACAAAGCCAGGCTCACAAAGGGGCCGACGTGTCGGACTTGAGACGGAAACGCGGCGCGTTCTCTGATGAAAGTTACAGTAAAGCTCAAAGTCATAATCTGTTGCAACACACCGTTCCTTGCGCGGTGCAATCAAAGCCTAACTAGGGGCAAATCCGTCGGAAAACAAAGGCAATCTGCCACAGGAGGATGGAAACCTTTTGATTGAAACATTTAGTTTGAGGCGGGGATCCGCGCTCGGCGAAGGAGGGAAGGGATTTGGCTGCAGCGCAGAACGCCGAGTGTCTGGGACCGAAGGAGGGCAGCCGCAAATACAACAACAACCAGAGTCTGAGATTTCATTAAAGCTTCCACAAATTTCTTTATTCCGTCAAAACGTTTTTTGACTTTTCAGTTTTGCGACAGTTTCTAAAATGTTATTTGGATTTTTTCCCTCAATTCTCATCTCCTGTCAGTGTGCAGTCTGGGATTTCTCCCATTGAGCTCGATTTCTCCAGTTGGATTTCAGTCAAGCCAATCAGCAAACAGATTTTCTGGTTTGTAACAGGCAGCAGAGGAAATAAATGAAGCAAGAAGACATTTTATTGCTGGCCAAACGTTTGGCTCAGCTAATGACTCATGGAGATCCCATGGGATTTAAATTAAAAATGAGAAAATGGAATCAAGAAAATATCGTTACAATATCTGAAGAATAAATATTCTTGCAGACGTAACTCACAATTTTTCCAACATTTTTTGAGGTAAAAAATGTTTTTTGGTTCCTAGAACAAAATCTAAGTATATTTAATAAATACTTTCAATATTCTAAAAGCATAGATTAAATAAAAACTGAATGACAGAGTAGTGAATAAAACACAAAGAATCTAGTTTGAAATACAAACTGGTGATGAACTTAAAAACTTCCTCTGAATGAATCATTCTCACTTCATTTTGTCATTAAAATTAAAATATTTATACAGAAAGATTCTCCAATCTAAATTTAAAACGACTTCCTGGAAGTTGATGCTGTTTTGTCCTAATTCATGAGGTGGAAGCTAAAGATCCTCGTCTTCCCAGACAAAGAGTCGCTCATGAAAATCACCAAGAAGAAGAAGAAGAAGAAAAAGCAGCGTAATTACAAAGCAGCTCTGCTATCATCACCTTCCAACATGACATCAAAACTGCAGGTTGCCGTTGCTCACAGCCAAAAAATGGCACCTTTCTCCCCGTAGCGACATTGGAACCGATAATTAACATTGCAGGATGCTGGAGAGAAACCTGGCAACATTTAGCTGCTGCAATCGGATTCTGTTTTATTTAAAGTTACGGTTTGATTTTTAACGCAGAGAAAGAATCAACAACAATATTTGTGGGAAAATTAATCCTAATTTTACTGTTTTCACACAAACTGCGAGTTAAAAAAAATTGGATTTTTCAGTTTTAATCTTCAATTATCCAGAAGGATTATTTTTGTAATTATCACTATTCCTGAAATATTATCACTTTATTCTTATATTATGATTTTGTTATTGAAATATGATTTATTCTTGCAGTTTAATGACTTTATTCTTGAATGCTGTCACCAGTGTAGCATGTAGGCTACATGCTCTATTTCAGCTAGCTTTAGCTTTCTAGCTAATTTTAGCCTATGAACTGCTGTGACCTCACAGTTCAGCTTTAACTCTCCTTTGCTGCAACGACTGAATGTTTTAAATCCCCTTCAACAGTTTTGCAAACTTTTCTGTACTTGATTTCAAATTATTCTGCAATTTTCACTAAAAACATTCAGCTCACAGCATTTCTGCTGCATTTGGACAGGAATTGCTTTTTTTTCTATTTATTTTTTTGTTTTTATTGATCTCTTTTCTTAGATGAGCCAGAAGGACTATAAATTGCTCATTTAAGTTCAAAGAAGCATGAATTATTATGTTTAAGCTGGAAACGGCTGCAGGTTGTTCCATAGTTTTGCTTTTTGAAAAACTGGACCAGCTGCTGGTTTGCTGCCTGGTTTAATCCTAATATGTGAAAATATTAGGATTAAACTTTCACTAGCAGGAGTAAATGTTTGAATACCTCCTGTCTGGGTTTAAACACTGAATAAAGGAAACATATTGTTTCTGAATTTCTGAAGGATAAACCATCATCAACCATCATCTGCAGTGAATTTCAGGTGAAGATTTGAACTAAAATTCCCTCAAATCTTATTCTTTGTTTGCAGATTTTTAAAAATAGTTTCATAATCTGGATAAAAATAATAATTATCAGCTCTCAGTCATCAGTAAGTTGTGCCGCTGTTCGCATTGAGCTGCAATTTGCAACAACCTTCACGTCCCTCTCTCACCCTGAAATGCTTCTAGTGAACAGAAGCGCATCCAGACGGCAGATGTGGAAACTTTCAGTGTATTAATAATCTCAGAAGTTAAGTGTTGGATTCTTTTAAAGTTGCTGACAGGCTTCATGTTTGACGGGCTAATAGCTCAGCGGTGACTGGCAGCCGGGGCGCAGTGGGTGAACGGTGCGACAGCCTGTCGCTTCAAATCCTACTGAAATAAGCACCTAGGTGATTGTGGCATCCAGATTTAGATTCATGTTACTCCTGCATGGATCTGGTGATGTACAGCCTCTGCAAGGTCACAAACTTTAAATCACTTTGTTTTAGCCTGGAGCTAAGTGCTTCACTTTTCAAGGATATCTAGAGATCTTCAATGTCAGGCTTTCAGAAAAACATCCAAAGGTTGAAGGACTTCCAGTGTTTAGAGCTGAACCTCAGGATCTCATTGTTTGCAGATGATATTGTTCTTTTTAGAACCAGAATCTGGTTACCAGTGAGTCTCTAACTAGGTTTCCACTTAAACGTTGTGGAAATTTCGAGAGAATTAGGTTCATTTCTATCTTCTGGTTTTGAAAAAAAACAAATGTTGACACTACAAATGGCTGCAGTAAACAGGAAGTAGAGGAAGCAAACTGGAATGAGTCTCAGGGGTTTCAGGAATGTGTTGCTGTCAAGTTGTAGTTGTTCTGCCAGCTAAGCTGGTATTTGTGATGCTACATGTGGTCTGGAGACGTAGAGAAAGAAACGCAATGCTAACACATGCTAACAGTGGAAACAGCTAATTGGGTGTGAGGTTTTAAGGTCACTACAACAAAACTCTTTTTCTGGAAAAGTCAAAACTACGGAAGAGGATTAGCTTTAAAAAGATAAAGGCGTAATTTATTCTGAAAGTCCTGTCACTATAATCCCATCAGCAGGTGGATTGTTAAAATGTTTCTTCTTACAGATGTGAAACAGGTCAAATGGAGGTGATGAAGTCAACATGCGCTGCACAAGACTCCACTGCAGAAGGAAAAACAGCAGCATCTTTAGGAATAAACATAATTAGATAAATGCTGGCGTGTCTGTTAGGTTTTAGGATTTGTTAAGACCTTTTCGGGCCTGAAGATGAAACATTTAAACGCCACGTGGATCTGGAGGTAATTATCCCGTCTTTCACGTCCCGTTTTGGGTCAGGATCTGTTTACAGTGAAATTTAATCTCCTGTCCGATTCAGGAGAGATTAAATATCTGAACTTTTTCCGTCTCATTTATTTACCACTCAAACAGCCTCTAAATGTCAAACCGTCTCAGTTGCTGTCTGACGTTTACATGAACTCACAGATCCCAACATACAAACACGGCGACTGGATTTTACTTCTCTTTTATCTGACGGCACACAGCTGCCAGCTGAAAGAAAATAACTCAAGGATTCAAACGCTTCTGGACAGAAGCATCATCAGCCTTTGGTTTATTTCCTTTGTGCCGATTCCCAGAACCACCAGGATGTTGGCAGCGGCTCCCTCAATGCATAATAAGGTATATTTGGTGTTTGGATCATTAAAATAGGAGGTTATCAGTGTTTTTATGCTGTTTTTAAGTCACAAAGCTTTACCAAATACTTTTAGTCTAGATTAAAATGCAAATATCTCATCACAGTTTTCAGTTTCACTTATTATAACACTAATAACACAATAAAATTTCCTGTTATAAGTGAAATAATTTAACAGGACTAGAACTTTATTAATTAATATTAAGAAATTAGAACAATCTCATATTTATTGAAAAGTTGTAAGTTTTGTCTTAATTCAAATGTACTAATTTATTTGAACTGTAGAAACTCGACACAAAATGCTTGTTCAGATGTTTCCGTAGTAGGAGTTCATGAACTTTAGCTGCTTGTGGGTGAATTTCATTTTACATTAACCCTTTTACACCAAAGTTTCAAGCGTCTGCCTAAATAAATCTTCCTTATTTTAATAGTAAGTATTTCTTTAAATGTCCTGTGAGATGATATACTTACCCATGTATCCACAACAACCGGAACTTTCAATATCCAGCAAGTTATTTTTGCAGTTTACCATCTATTAACCAAGTGCCTCTGGATTAATTACACTCTCAGCAGCTGCAGCTGTGATGTTGCTCTATTAAGCCGATACTTGCCGGAAAGTGCAACGTCTCCCCTTCCAGAAACCGTTGGAATTTTTCAGATAGCGCTACGTGTGGCGGAATTACGGTACTGCAAATTTAGATGCGTCGCCGCCGACAAGTTCCGGTCTTGGAGGGTTAAAGACGTGCAACAACTCTTCTGTATTTGCAAACATGTTAATTCTCCATTTTGCAGGTTCTGTTAAGATAACAGCCTGAGTTTATAAATGTTTAAAGTGCTTTTAAAGCCGTGTGAAAGGTTAGCGTTATGATTGGAGAGTTCGTCGTCTGGATGTGCGTTTGCTCCTCTCAGCTGCTAATTTCACTCGGATAATAAATGCAGACAGTCGGCAGTAATTTCCACGTAAATCTCCCTTCGTTGCTTTTTACCTCGGCTCTGACTCCGGTGGTTAGAAAGCCTCCCATACTCTGATTAATCTAATCCCATATTCTCCCTGAGTCTCGTTTAAACGTCTTGCCTCTCAAGCTCCACTTAAGCTCTTCTTTAATCAGTCACATGATGAATATGAGATATGGTAGAAAGATCACATCCGACCTCCAACAAGCCTAGTTCACGTTTCTTTGTTGTGGCATTTTAAAGGTTTGCACAAAATCTGCATTACAAATGTTTCTTATTGTTGAGTCATGACTTCTGTACGGAAGGGGGTTAGGGCCACCGAACAAAAATAAAAAAGAATTCTGACTTTAAGGTCAGAATTTTGACTTTAATCTCAGAATTCTGAGATTAAAATCAGAATTCTGACTTTAAAGTCAGAATTAATTAATCTCATAATTAATTTAACTCTGTGATTAAAGTCAGAATTCTGACTTTAAAGTCTTTAATTCTTTAAATTTCAGAATTCTGACTTTAAATCTCAGAATTCTGACTTTAAATTTTATAATTCTGACTTCAAAGTCAGAATCTCAGAATTCTGACTTTAAATTTCAGAATTTTGACTTTAAATTTCAGAATTCTAAGATTCTGACTGTAAAGTCAGAATCTCAGAATTTTGACTTTAATCTCAAATTCTGAGATTAAAGTCAGAATTCTGACTTTAAACTCAGAATTTGAGATTAAGGTCAGAATTCTGAGATTTAAAGTCAGAATTCTGACTCTAAATTTCAGAATTCTGACTTTAAATCTCATAATTCTGACTTTCTGACTTTAAAGTCAGAATCTCAGAATTCTGAAATTTAAAGTCAGATTTTTTTTTCGGTAGCCCTAATCCTCTTCCCTACCTCTGACCTCTGACCTCTGTAGTGGAGCTTTCAGAGATTCATGTCTGGTTCACATAGATAAAACAATAAACCACACAAAGAAGAAAAATCTTGGCTACAATAGGAACAGATTTCAAACCAGAAAACCTCACAAAAAGTCTTGACACCAAACATGAATTCAGATTAAACAAATGTGGTGATTAAACAAATATTCTGATAATTGGGGCATCGCTAAGATTGTCAGAAGAGGAAAAATTGAAACGAAACTCGGCCTAAAAATGGAGGCCAGCGTTCTCTCTGAGTAAATCCAGGAAGTCAGCCAAGTGTTTGAGATGCTTTCGCCTACTTCGTGTTGTCAGGCAGGAACAGTTTTATTGATTTCTTCCTGCATTACTACTCACTGTAACTCACAGCTGCTTTTCCACTGGCTGTAAAATTTGCAAAATAAATTTGCTGAGTGAAAATTAAAGATGTTTTTTTTGGTAAAACGTTTTTGTGCTGGAATGAGACGGATTTCAAAATTAGAGTTTCACAAAATTGAAATGAAAACAAGTTTTATTTTTGCATGATCAACAACCAGATGTTGCTACTAACGGGAAGTAGAACAATGATGGCTTATTTACTTATTCATGTGTGATGTTCTTATCTAATGTAAACAATGTAGTGTGAATATCGACAGAGTTTTGTGCAAACGCGGCGAATCGCAGCTGATCCAGTTTTTCTGCTGACTGGTTGATCTGATGTGAAACACTTGGATGCTGCAAACCGTTGCAGCATCTGTTCATGGCGATGAACAGAAACTCTTCTGGTCGGAGATCCTTAGATGCACCTCAGTGAATTACCTGCTTTCATTCCCGCCTGACATTTAGCGCGTGGCCTGAATGCCACATGGTTCTCAGGAACGATGCGGCGCCGTCGACGGCGGCGGCGACTCGTGACACGCGCCGCGGTCGTGTTCGATCCGGCAAACATCACGATCCGGCTCCATGTCGGGGCTGCAGCAGCGCCGACACAATAACCAAACTCCATTTACCAGACCTCATTCCCTCATTCGGACCCAAAGTAATTACTTTTAAATTGCTAAAACTGGGGAACATTAACAAACGGATGCGGCAATTTAGCCGCGCCTGAGGCCAGACGGCTTGTTTTCAAATGGAAATGAAGGTATTTTGCTATTGTCCACTGCAATATTGTCGTGTTGTGGTTTGAGGCTTTATTTTTCCCTCTCCCCCCCGTGTGCATGATAAAACCGGCTGTGTTTACCGGGCCTATTGTTGCGGACAGCTGCTCAGAGCGAGGATAATTCTGGCTTAACGCTAACGCCGCCGCCGTCAGGAAGACGGACGCGCTGCTGCAAACACTTGGCCGATATCTGAGGTGTGACAGCGAAACGGCCGGCCGGCGCCTTTCCTCACAGGCGGAGAGCGTTTTCCCCGTGTCAGGGTCACAACACTTCAATAGCGGCCGTGATTATCGTGATCAGCCGTAATGAGGGCCTTCAGGGTGAGCGCCGCTCGCTCCTGTTCCTTTAACACAGCCTGTTATTACCACGTTTTGTTCCTTCGCTCTGACTCACTGCAGACCCGGCTTGTAACGTGTAATTCTCGGCCGATGGCGGCTCGTCACGCTGCCCCCGTCACAGACCTGACCGCCTTCACGGCCCGCCGGGGTCGCTGGCCGCCTGATGACGGCTACAACAAAGGCAGCGGCTCGTTGTCGCAGCGTGACGCCAGAGACTCTGGCTGGAAAAACATAAGAAATATGGAGGCGATGTTTGATCCTGATGGAGCCTGAAAATGATTCCAGCAGGAAAAAATGCTAAAAGAATTATCTGGTTTAAAGTCTGAGTGTTCACAAAATGAATTAAATGTAAATAATTATGAACAGTTATGCCGGTTAATGCTCTTTCTGCAACCACACTTTTTCCTTTCACTCAACTTTCTGTTAATACGTTCACTCCATGAGAACTAGGGATGTATAATATCGATATCGCGATATATATCGATATGTTCTTTCTTAGAAAAAAAATCGATATTCATCCTCAAGTATCGTAACATCCAACTGTCACCTTGTTCCCTCACTGCTTGCTTCACCAGGTCATCAGGCTTAGAGTGATTCCTTCAGATGTTCAGGTT
>CAEGAF010082485.1:0-19665 GCA_903067075.1 Micropoecilia bifurca | reverse complement strand
TTGCCTGCCTCAGCAGCCTGCGAAAGACTCTTCAGTATAGCAGGACAAATTTTCTCACCCAAAAGAGCCAGGCTGGACTCTAAAAACTTTGAGAACCAACTTCTGCTTAAGCTGAACAAGAAATTCTTGCTGTGATATTAAAAGGATAAGTTCATGTGGTGCTATGGTTAGAGTAGGCTGACCCCCACACTTTCTTCAAATCAATGTCAAATGTTTGTGCAGCGAAATTTTAGTTTCTCCTGTTTTGTCTTTGAAGATATCAATGGACATCAAGGTTATTTTGACTTCGTAAATGGGGCGGGGACTGGTTGACCTTTGGACCTTTAGCCATTCATTAATATTTTCAAAGGTAAGCAATGCAAACAAACAAAATTTCTGCATAAACAGCACAAATGTTTGACAGCAATTGCCTGATTTGAAGAATGTGGGGGGACCAATTTCATTCAGATCAGGCGCACCCATATACAGAGGATATAGAACTTTATGTGGCTGTTCCAAGTTAGACTCTTCTTCCTTCATTGTATGTCCTCAGCCCCTTTCTGTTAAGAGTTCTCTCAAAATAGCTGGCAAAAAAGTTAAGTTCATGTTTTGTTACGACAGAAGACTAGATGTTTCCAAATCACTTGATGTTTGTTAGGTCAGTTTAAAGTCCCTTTTTTCAGGGAAACAGTTTTCTTTTGAATGTGTTTATTTTTAATTAAATAAAACATTTCAAAGGTATAATAATTTCTCTCATTTTGCCTAATTACATTTAACCCTGCAGGTCATCCCTGAAATTCTGATGCATAGAATAACATATCTAAATCTATACTGTCACAGAGGGTAAAAACAATAAAAACATGCTTTATCTGTAGCATTGCTCATTAAAATGGCACATTACTGATTTATTAAAACTAAATACAATAGGTACACTTAATGACATTACATAAGCCGTTGGGTAATACAGTTGGCAAGTACTTTTACTTTTAATACTTAAGTAGTTTTTAAAGCTTGTACTTTCTTACTTTCACTTAAGTAAAATAATAATGTGGTACTTTGACTTTTACTTCATTGTATGTCCTCAGCCCCTTTGACTGTGTATTTGTACTTTTACTTAAGTACATTGTTGGAGTACTTTCTCCACCACTGCATTTATGTAAAAGTAAGATTTTCTGACAAACTGAATTGTGGATTTTTGTTGTAATTTATAATAATAATAAAATTATCACTCATGAATCCATATTATACTCATGTTTCACCTTTTGTTTGAATAACTGAAACAAATTTTTAATTACATTAATATTTTTGATTTAGGGGGATTATTGACTAAATGAAGGAAACCTGAAGTGTTACAGTTTGACCACATGGGGGCAGTGCTGTGCCAATATGATTTCAGGTCGGACTGAAATCACTAAATTTATTGTTTAGGGCAAAAGTCCAAAACATTTAATCAAACTGCCCTTTTATTATATTTGTTATGATGTATTTCTGGAAAAATGTCAAAAGGAAACTTTTTTTTGTCATTTCTCCAAAAAGTAGTTTGTTCAAATGTGTTTTGTTTTTTTCAAATACGACAAATTTCTTCCTTTGTATTGTATTTTAAAAAGATTTGTACAAATAAAAATGGATTGAGAGAACAAGAGGGCATTAGTGAACTGGTTATTTGTCTTTAAGTAGATAAAAGTGCTAATTAAAGGATTTTATTTTCATTGTGTTCCACAGATATTATGTAATGAGGCAAATGTCCAAATGAATGAGTTCATGTCCAGAGATCAGGCCTTTTAGCAAACAGTGCAAAGAAAAGGAATTTGCAGGCTTTAGTCACTCTTAAATCTTTAAAATCATCAAACAAATGTTAACACCAAACAAAGACACCTAGATGACTGGTCCAGTGTGAACCCAGTTTTTTTAAATCAGGAATTAAATCTGATTAATCACATTTCTTTGGTTCAACTTCACCAGCTGGTGACCCAGGCTGGATCAATCCGCGACCTGCACTTGGATAAATGAGTCCTTACAGGATCTCAATAAGCAACACTTCCTGTCAAGATCTCAAGAAATTCAAGAAAAGATGGGGAATAACGTTACTGATATCTCTCAGAGTGGAGCGGGTAAGGCATTTTTAAGGCTACTGGGACTCCAGTGAGCCACAGTGATCTCCATTATCCCCAAATGGAGAAAACATGGGACTGTGGTGAGCCTTCCCTGAAGAGGCAGACGTAACATTTCTCCAACACCTCATCTAGGAGATCACAAAAAACTAGAGAAAAAACAATTGTGTGACTGAGAGGTAAGGTTGGGTGAAATGTATTGAAGAGGAGTAAAAAACAAAAAAGCCTGCTGATGGATATGTATAAGGTGTTATCTGTACAGTACAAATTTAGAAATGAAGGTTTGTAAATGAATCATTCAGACTTTTTGACTAATCCTGGCTTAGTGGTCTCCATTTTGTTGTTGTTTTGGTTCCTGTTTATTGATATGTCAAACTTGAGACTTCCTGTTTGCCTGTAAGCACACATTTGGCAGTGTGAAAAGTCAAGACCGGCTGTGATAAGACAAAAAATATAACTCATTTCCACATGTATAGAGTATGCACAACCCTACTGTAGAGGATGTCGTAGGAAACTATGTGTGTTGCTTTGTTTATATAGTCTTCTTACTTCCCAGCTGTTAGAGGGTATCAGACCTTTCTGAAGAGCAGAAACATTAACCAGCTTTGCAGAAACACAAATATATTTGCACTATGTGTTGGCATCTTTGAAATCTTCAAACTAAAAAAAATACCTTAAGGTTGCATTTTAAGATGGCCAAGTTTCAAATGAACTTGCAGCTGTGGTCTGGCCAGGTCTGGTTTGGTCAAGCATGTCTAAGATTGAGAAAAGTATTCAACCAGAAATGTAGCTGAAACCGAAACAAGAACAAGACTTTGGAAATGTGGTCTGAAGAACCACAAACCTACATTTTTAGACTTTCAGAAGTTGACTGATTCATTTTTGTAACATACATTTTTGTAAAATACAAGAAGGCTTGTAGCCTTCTTGTATTTTAGTTGTCTTTAGTGGTATTCAAAAGTAATTTTATTAATTGTTCACAAGGTAAATAGTGGTGAATGGTCCGTACTACGTGACAGGTTACTAGGGACGGGAGTTGCCACATCGGCCCTGTGGGAGTCTGATAGAGGCTAGGTCATCATGCACCAGTACCTCTGACCAGCAGGCAAGGTGGGTGAAACGTCTTATCCAAGGACACAACAACAGAGACAGACAGAGTGAACGTGCAAACCGGCAACTCACTGGTTACAGGAATAACTCCTACCACCATGAAGGTGGAGACAGCAGTAATCACAAATTATCTTTGATAAGTTGTGATTGTCAAAGATTGAAGGTCAATAAGCACCAATAGCACAAAATATTAGTTGTTCAAGCATGTTAGACTTTTTCAAAAAAAGTATTTAAAGAGTTCCAGAGTATAAACTAAAATAGAGAAATCAGGAACACATGCTGGTGGCAAATTTTCCACTGATTAGTTTACTGCTGCGGTCATGAATGACACGTCCAAATTTAATTTGCAAGTTAGAAAGGAGTTGAATTTGTCAATGCTAAAGTTGAGTATATATCATCTTAAGTCATATTCAGCTCCATCTCAAAATGTACAACTACATTGCAGGGTTCAATAATTCACATCTCACGAATCATGCTTTCACACTGTACGACCTGATGCTCGAAAGCGACCCGACTGCCCATGTGTCGGGTACATACCCAACATGTTGGACTCTTGACTCGGGGAACTGCACAAAAGAAGAAAACTACAAAACAAAGGAGACGAATGAAAGGAATGTTCAACTAAAACAAAAGCACTTCTTTGGGAATCATTGCTATTCTGTAAGTGTAAAAAAAAAAAGTTCCTTTCACGTTTTGTTTTCGTGTTGGCGGATGTGCCTTTTGAGAAATTCAGGTGCATTACAGTCTGCTTCAATAATTCCCTAACGAGAGTCGACCCTCACGCGATTTACTTTTCCATACTAAAATGTATAATATTCCCTATTTGATTAAATATTGAATATCTTATCAAACCACCCCCTTGAATTGGTCATGCAGTTACCAATGGATGCGAACTTTGTTTCCTTTTTTATTACACATCAAACTAAAAAAGAAAAACAAGTGCAAGTTATATAATACCTGGTTAAAAAAAGTGGTTGTGGTGGAGAGACAACTACTGACATTAATACACCTTTCTCAACAGGCGGGGGCGCACTTTCTCGGTCTATAATCCGACATTCGAGCGATTTGAATCCATCCCTCCCTCCCTGGCTCCTCCAGACCCGGGCCCCCATCGGCCTGGTTCGGGGGGGGGAGGGGGGGGGGCAACCCCGCCCCCCGCCTATAGCTCCGCCCCTGTCTAATGTGTTAGAATATGTGAGAAAAAAAAGAACAAGGTACGTTATTTGGGTGTACAATGAATCAGTCACCAGCAGAGGGCGGTGCACCATCACTATTTTGCCCTGATAAGCTCTTCGCTCTTTTTTTTCGTCACACAGACATGAACCTGAGAGGAAAACAACAACGTTGGCAACTGCTTGGGGGGTTGGAATGAAAGTCTGACTGGATTCTTAGCCAAGAAATGTGACTAATCATTTAACTTGTTTAGTCTTTAGCAGATCGATAGATTTTTAAAGAGATCAGTCCAGAGATTGGCTTACACAAAGGTAATACAGGATTAACAGAACTGTTTACTGATATGCTAGTCAAATGTTAACAGGATTAGCCCGGAAATTCCTTTAATCACGTTGTGTTTGATCAGATATGCACTTACATTGATTGTTTAAGCATAAATGAATAATAGTTTGTGGCTCTGCTACTTTTATTCCTTAAAAAATTTGAAATTTGCACAAAATACGGAGGTCTGAAAGGGCCAGAATTTTATTTAAAACAAGCAACAAAAAAAAGAAGAAGAAATCTGTCAATGTTTATTCAAAAGTCCCTGAATTAAAAACATATTAACAGCATAGACAACGTATTCAAGATATGCATGGTTAATAGTCATAATATTAAATATATTCATTATTTAAAATTTATTTTTATTTAATACTCCATTATTCCACGGTGGCGTACGACAACACATCACAAATTAATCTATTAGTGAGTCTTACGTGGCAGTCAGTGGGTAGGCCTACTGATCTCAAACCATTGGCGCAACTTCACTTTATTCAGGTGAATGCGAAAACATAAATCGCCGCCCCCCCCGTACCCCCATCCCCACCCACCCACCCACCCTCTCAGAAGGAAGGTAAGTCAGGGTGAAGGAGCGCAGAAAACATACACCTCCCCCCCAGAGGTGACAATACGTAAAGGGTAAAACTCGCTACATTTACCTCATTATGTGCGTGAGGCAAAGGAGCGTAAGGAGCCCTGAAAGTGTATGGGAAAATATCATCATCGCACCGCCCCCTCCAGATGGGGTTTTGGCGCTCCCTCTGGTGCTGCGCCCCTATGAGTTGCATACGCTGCATACCCACTTTTTGCGCCACTGTCTCAAACTATGGTACAACAACTGCTTTTAGATGTACTGAGAAGTGGCTGTAGTAATTATTTGCAAGGTAAATATGAACAAAATAACTGTGAGGAAATGGTTGGCCTTTGACCAGGAACATCAGTAATTTCTGAGGTCAGATATTTGTTTCTGGTAATGACATCCAAACAGGTTCGAAAACAAGTGGGATCTGCTGACTTTATTAACTAACAAATCATCCAAAGTACTAATTAACTAGCTTTTACTGGAACTATGTCTAACTTTTAAAAGAGCAGCCATATAAAATGTTGGTGTTTAAGTTATTTGACATTAAACTGTTAGGTTTTAACATCTGTCTCCACCATCAGAGAAGAAAGATTTGTGTTAATTGAATCAATAACATTATCACAAAAGCAATTTTGACATATCGTGTTAATTTTCTATTAATTCTATTGATTAAATATAAAAAAAATACTTAACATATTTATTTAACATTCGCATATATATATTTAATTTAGAAAATGTTGGTACTTCAGGCTTTCCATACATAATCCCCTTTCCACAATTTCCCACTCAATAGTCTATCTTTTTAGACCAAGCTTGAACTTGAACTATGAGTCTTGATATGAGACATGCCCGAATTTGAAATCAAGGATCGAGGAGTGTGTGTGCGTGTGTGTGTGTGTGTGTGTGTGTGTGTGTGTGTGTGTGTGTGTGTGTGTGTGTGTGTGTGTGTAATGGGGACGGAGGGGGTTGCATTTATCAAGGGCCACTATAGGCCACAGCTTGCCGCCGTCTTGGGCCCTCCACCAAAATGTAGCACGACGTCACCGCTTCCGCCCTGCTCCCCTCTCCACCCCCAACCTCCCTCTCTCTCCTCTCCCCGGCGTCGTTGGAGCAGCTCAGCCGCCTGCAATCCAACATGGAGTAGTGAGAGATGGGGCTCTAGCGGGGCCACCCTCGGCAACAGCAGCGAAGGCGCGCTTCTTCTTTTTTTCCCCCGCACAACTGGAAGCGGAGTCGTCGGGGAAAACATGCGCCTTAGGACTTAAAAAACGGAGCGTGTGTGAGAGGGAGTGACGAGCGAGTTTGCGCGCGCGCGCGCGTGTGTGTGTGTTTGGGGAAGGTGGGGGGGTTAGAGAGAATCGAGAGCTGGATTCGGCAACCGAAATTGCCAGTGCAGCCTGCGTTTATTCACTGATTGGGTATTAAAGTTCCAGACGGAGAAGAGGAGGTCCTTTATTTTTTTTCTTCGTCTTCTTTTGCGATCCAGAAGAAAAACAGCGTGGCTTCAGTGGAGGAAAGAAGGAGAGGGAGAATTTCAGGAAAAAAGGGACTGTCGAGGGCAAAGCCTGAGAGCCGACCCTCGCACAAAGGCGCAGCGCAGGGGGGATTTATGCGGAATTGGACACAGGATCGGAGGTGAAAGAATGACGAGTGAAAAGTGTGCAACCGCCGTGGTACGTTACCTGAGGTGAAACGAAAAAATGATAGAGGAAACACACCCAAACGAGTAAGTAATGCAGCTGGAGGATTTTCTCTTTCCCCCGTGCTTAGAAGTTGTTTGGAAGCAACTTGGTGGAATGTGCAAAAACTCTCCTTTGCAAAGCTCTACTTCCCTTTTAATCGTAGCCGTTTCGTGTCTTTACTGGTCCAAATGCATCGGCTGTGTGTGTGTTTGCGTTTGTATTTTTGTTGTTGTTTTATTTTTACTTTTTACGACCCCCCCGCTCCCCCTCACCCATTATATTATTATGTTTTAGAAAACAGCCTAAAGAAGGCGAGAGAAACACAGAGAGAGAGAGAGAAAGAGAGAGAGAGAGAGAGAGAGAGAGAGAGAGAGAGAGAGAAAAGAGTGGGAGGAGGAGGAGGGGAATAAGCGTGGGTGGATCGGAAACATTTTCTGAAAGGATCTCAAGCGAGAGAGCAGCGAGTGAGGCCCTGTTGCAACGTAACTTAGGAACTCAAACACGCCTAACGAGCTGCGCCTTTAAATTTATCGACATACAGCGACTGCAGCTCGCGCGAGGGGCTCGGTTCGTAACGGCGTTACGGCCGCATTTCTCTTTATGCCCCTTCGCTCTGCTGTTTGGTCACATCTGTGTGTTTGCTTTCAGCCGAAGGGGGAAGTCTCACCGGATAAGAGATATCCGATATGCCCCATCCGCCATCTCTTTCTCAATCGCACTCATTTGCATAGCCTACCGCTCTCCATTCATAAAAAAAATAGTAGGCTATATGGGATTGTAAACGACGCCTGGCTTTCAGAGGCGAGAGAGAAAGAAGAAAAAAAATCCCTGCGTTGGATTCGGGTTGATTCGTGTCCTCGCGGCTGGTTTCTGTCCGCCACGCGGGCTCGTTCGCCTTCTGCGAAATGTAGCTCGGTGTTTAGGCCCACAGACCTGTTTACACGACACCAGTGGGTCTGAGTTAAAGCCGAACACTTACCCCTACCGAGCTGTTTTCATATTAGGCGACACATAAACTATAGAAAAAAGTGTTTTTTTTCTTCCTCTGGTCTGAGCCGAGCTGCTCGGTGGTAATGCCTGCCTGTGCTGATTTGTTGGCGGGGGTTGGAAGGGCGAAGGGCACCGGATGGGGGGATGTTTGCGCTGCGGTAGCGTGACGGCGGCTCATTCATAAAAGCCCTCTAACCTTCAGCGAGTCCCCATTCATGCCTGTTGGTCGGGCTGCAGTCAGCACAAGCCCCGCTTCTGGGTGTCTGTTCCCGGGTCTCCGGTCCCACAGGCAGACCCGAGTACGTAACCTGGCACCGGTCGGCACACTAAAAACGAATTTAAAAAGATATTGAACAGTAGAAAACACAGTAAAATACAATGTATACATAAAATGCCACGTTTCTACTAATAATCAAAGTTTACCAAATTTGGAAGTAGAAAATTACGGACATATGTCCAGTTGCTTTCACACAGGAAAGTGCTTTATAGACTTATGATCAGGTAAAATTATTTCAGGGACAAGAGTAGTTCAAAATAAAACACTATCAAGTCTGTTTTGAAACAAGGCCTGGGTTGGTGTGATATTTTTTATGCTAAGATAACCTCTTGCAAAAATAAAATTGTATTTACTATTGCTGATGTCACAAATTGATCAGGGTTTCAATATTGCACAATGTATACAACATGCATATTGTGAAGAAAAGCTTGGACTGGAGTCAATGTTAGCTAATAACTTAAGCACCGTACATTCAGGCTCCCTATGGCCCTTGTAGTTTAATACAACATAAAATGTTTTAGAATGCAAAGAGCTAGGTAGGTCTTTGTGAAAACAGCAGGTGTTAGAATCGATTTATTCAATAAAGCCATGTTGTTGAGATGGACAGACTAGTTATTAACTGAGGTCTATTTCCAAAGTAGAAGGAAGCATTTTAAAAAAATTAGTTATCCATTGCAAGTGATATCTGTGAAATCGCTACATTCACATATTGTGTGTGTTTTTGTCGTCTTATGTTGTATTTTTTAATGACGTACAACTTGAATTGTGAGTTAGCTTACACACTGTCTGTGTTTTTCATGACCAGATGTATTCCCAAAGAGCCAAACTCATATTTCTTGTTTGTGAAAGAATAGCGCAGTAGCCTTCTCTCAGTCTGCTGACCAGCAGTGTGCAGCAACAGGTGGGAGATGAACACTGTGAAACTTTGTGCTCTGCAGCCAGGAAAAATTATGGTAATTCTGGCAGTGCATCTGGACTCTCATTTAAAAGGACTTTAACCTTCAGATAGAAAATATGATAGAAAATGTATATCGTATTGGAACTTGGTGCACCTTGATATAGGCATGTCTGCTGGAAAGGATGTAGTTCTTACACGACAGGAGTAAGTCAGACAAATCACCCTGTCTCCTCAATGTATTTAGTAATATTTATTTAGTAAATATTATGAGCTTTTATCCAGCTGTAACTAGCTTGGCAACATTAAATGGTGCGGACAAATATGCTAGCAAGCTAAGCTTTGTGAGGTTAGGGTTCCTTGTGAACCCTAACCCTATCATGGTGGTCAGGACAAATAGGTTTTAATGCTACCTTAGTACGTATTTAAAAAATCTGCTATGGTTTTGATAACATTTATTTTCCTGAATGCTAGTGCTAAAGAAAAAGATGCTAGTGTGCTGAGCTTCATTAACATTATTGTAGGTGTTGTAATTATTTTTATTCATGGTTGTTGAGAAAAAAAAATTGCCACCTTAATGGAAGATATTTTGAAGGTTTTTTAATAGTTTCAGTTTCACTATAGTTAGTTTAACAGTGCGAATGCTAAATTGTTAGCAAACTTCTTAATCCTGAAGCATTCATATTAGCTGTGGCTGTCAAGGAAAATGTTTACATCTGACCATCATAGAATTTATTTGAAATGTATTCATGTATTAACATTTAATGCCTTAATCGCAAATCAGTTCTTGTTTCTGCTTCTTTTTCACACTGAGGACAGTCCACATTAGCAAAGAATAAATCTAAATTTATAACTTAAAACCATTTTTGTCTAAACAAAATTGAGAAGTTGGTTGGAATTCAGTTAATTTGACCATTTTTATTCAGAGGGGTTGATTATATATGTATCACCATCTGATGTTTGCAAATTGTTGCATCAGTTTTATCGATTCAGTTCTAGCGGTTTTTCTCAGTGTACCCATCTCACTGGATTGCACAGTCCCACGTCTGATTCTGCCCCCACCCAAGTCCTACAGTGAGACAGAGACCATACATTTGTCACAACATATTACAACAACAACAACAAAAAATCTCTCCCTGAAGCTTTTGGATCATTTCTTGTTGCAGACGATACCTTTATGGCCGTGCTGTAAGTCGTGTTTCTGATAAAGTTTACTTTTGTCATGGATCTGCAAAACCAAACCACACCCTGGAAACTTTCAAAGAACCTGGCTGGGTGACTTTGTATGGCAAGACCAGTGCTGCTTTGCACTTGTATCCTCATGTCTCTCATAATTGTAAAACGTATTTTAAAACATTTCTGTCGAAACCATTTAGCTACAGTTAACAGCATTTACTGCAGTTTAACTGCAGCTTACTACGTTTAAGCTTCTGGAAATGTTTACCCACAACAGATCCATACAGAAAAAGGTTTGAATAGTTGATACAGTTCTTCTGGATTTAAATGTCTTGGGTCACCAAGCGCGACAGCAGGGGAAGCAAGAGTTTCACAGCAATCACGTGGGCATTTATCATATTGTTTCTCATTTATTGTGATAAATTTATCATGATAAGAATTCCAATTTATCGTTACTGTGATAAATTTCAATTACTGATGTTTAAAAGCTGTCCAAATTATCAGGATTGATAGTTTTACTCTTTTCTCCACTGTTTGTTCCATGAAAGTACCAATAAATATTGTTTAATTTGAAAATATGATCCAATCTAGTTACTGTGTGGAGTTTAGTGACATAAATCACATTTCTTTATGTGACTGGCGTTCTAAAGAAGCGCATTACAAAAGAATATGTTTATCAAGATCGTTATTTCTATTTTGTGGGGCCATGGCTGCCATGTCATGTTGTCACAGTCTGACGATAATAATTAGTTCTTATTGTCACTTTCATTGTTTATTACAAAATTACCACAAAATATTGTACTAAAACAATGTTTAAGTCCATATCTCCCACCCCTACAATCACAGGGGGCATTTTGTACCAGATTTGAGAGTTGATGGGAGTTTTCCTTTGCCAAATGGATGATCAATGTGAGGATTTTACAGCAGAGTTGGTGACTCAATGCAATAAACTGTCCGGCGTCGCAACAAGGTCATTAAGGAGGAGGGATTACTGCAAAGTTTGGGACTCGAGGCAGTCATCTAAGTTTCCTTTGACTGAAAAGTTTTTATCAACTGGCATGATAAACTAAATTTCTTTTAGAACCAGAATTGGATTAAAATATACATATAATTGACTTAACAAGCTAGTTTGATTGACGTGACCCGGTTCTGATTAATGCAGAAGTTTTAAAGGTCGTACTATGGTGTTACTTTTGGTCACGTGTTTGAGTAAACGTCGTCAAAGCATCTTATGTCTGGTGGCGTTGAGCCTGAGTTTGGGGTTACCTGTAATTTGAAGAACTGGTAAGAACCAGCTGATGTTTTTTATTTGAAGGTCATACTGACTTTTTTTCACATGACTGTGAAACCACAACCCTGATGACAAACACAAACATGCATAACCACTTTGGAAATATGTATATATATTTTTTATCATGACAATATATGCAGCGGACAAGTAAAACTCGTAACATTAGTGTACACTCATCTCGTCAAAGTTTTTGCGTCTCCCAGTTGAATGTTATTTGTTGGATTTATTCCTGAATTGTAAAGGAGAGTCTGAGCTAATTTTATTGGAAGACAGCGATTTAATAGAAAAAAAAAGATTAAAATATAATTTCAGTATCTATTAAGATTATTAATGAGCTTTTTACTGTTGGCTGTAGCCTTGCTATCTTTATCTGTTTGGCTGGACGGAAGCAGTCATTGTAAAAATTATCTATTTTGTATAATGCGGTCTCTTTATCTGAAGTAAAGCCAGTTACGGGATTGATGGCGGGTCAGGACTTAAAGCCACACCTGTTTATACTCGTGGTGTCACGTATTTCTTTTATGATGTCAGTATTCGGTAACGGTTCTCAGTCTCTCTTTCGCTATATCAGCGGTTCATTATCTGCCTTTTGTTGTGTTGCCATGTAGTTGTTGATGCATTTGTTTATCACCTGCTCGGGCTGTAATCCCGACAGATTTAATGTGTTATCTTTGTCATATCCCCAGTTTGGAAGTTCCTCTTCTCTCTTCGGTTATTACTCATTATAAGGGTGCATTGAATTCCCCTCAGCCCCCCTCCCACCCCCCCCCTACACAAAGAGTAACACTATGAGCAGAGGATGTATTGATCTGGAGTGAGCTACTGCCCAGTCAGCACGTGCACAGTCAGTATTGGACAGGAGATGCTCGGTGACATTCAGCTAAGGTCGACAAAGAGTTGAAACCGAATCCGTCCCTGAAATAAAAAGCAGTCACGAAGTGGTGAACGCAGCAGCGAGGAGTCAGACGACCTGTATGTTCCCTCTGCAGGACTGTCCTGTTCCCCGTTTTTCCAACTTGGCTGAATCTGATATTAACACTTCAGTAAACCCGATAGGAGTGAGAAAGTTCATCACCAAAACCGAACATAGACTGATGATTAAATGATTCACCCCTTTTTGGAAACTGAGATGGTGCTGCAAGCCATTGTTGAAAGAAAGCCATAACATCTGTAGTTTGCAAGAAGACTTGTAGGGTGTACAGTAGATAGAAATGCTCTGGTCAGATGAGTCCAAAATCTAACTTCTTAATCCACTTTTTATTTTTCAGTGCATCTTAATGCTGCAGAAGATAACTTTTATTTAAAATTTATTTATTTATTTTTTTACACATTTGTTAAAATTATTATTAGGTCATGACTGTATAAACTATGAAAAGAAAGTTGTCATGGTGTGGTTTGGATGAGGTGAGAGAACACAGGCAGACCCAGGATGAAAATGATGAATTTAATAAAGAACTTACGGAACAGGACAACGGGAAGCACAGGGAAACAGAGTGGTAGCACGACGGTACACGACGTACGTTTGACGGTACACGACGAGGATCCGACACAGACAAAGACAACAGGTGGNAGGACAGAGACTCACAGGGAACTAGGGCTAAACACAGAAAATCTCAAAATAACTACAGAAAAACACAGATCACAACAAAAGTGAGCTCCTTTGGCTTCTTCCAGTGAAAACTGGAACTCTCAGTCAGAAACAACATATCAGAGCTGGGGGAGGGTTTTAGAGATGCCAATCATCCTTGTGTATGTGCTGCTCACACCCTCCTCCTTTCTCTCTGCTATGCTGTAGCTGATTCACCACAACATAGACTGCCAAGAGGTCTAAGGCTAGTTAGCATAGCTACTGATGACGAAGGATAAATGCTTTTCCTTTTCCCTTACCAGCTCTTACACACGCATGATTGGCAGCTTTAAGATCCTCCTCTTGGCTGTGACTGGCTGTTTTTGACCGGGACCGTTGCATGTCTTCAGACGATATTAGCAGTGGGAGGTGGAAGAGCGGCAGTCTTTTCACAGATTGTTTGTCTCATACTACACCGTTATGACATTGTGACATCTTTAACAAATAGAAAAAAATACATGTTTTGTAAAAGTTACATACTGCAGATTTAATCAACATTATGCAATATAAATGTGCTCAAGTTAGCTGAGATAAGCTAATTTTCTTTAGTAGCCGGAGTTTATTCGCGTTGTGCTAAAGTAGTTTTGACACGATGTCGTCTTTCGGAGAGCGATAACAGAAAAACCGTCATATCACAGACTGACCGCTCCAAGTTCTGTTTTTCAAGAGAATATTACCCAACAGCCGAGCGGCCATGCTGGATACATTTGGTGTTGCTGTTAATTTGGTTCATAAGAATAGCTTTACAAACATGTCCAAGTTATAGGGTAGAAACAGAAAAAATATTAATGAACAGAACAACAATGTACTATGAATCAAATTTTGATGGCAGCACCACCCACCTCGACATTTTGTTGTCATGTGGGAAGTAGAAACACATTTTACCTGCACAGTGAAACACAGCCTGCAAGGCCAGTTGGAAAGGCAATAAATATAAAAATATAGCAAAAGATTATTTACAAGTACAACCAGGAAGAAATAAAAGAATTCCAGGGAAGACGAAATCAAGGGGTCCTCATTTTGAAGTCACCTCGCTGCACACGACGGCTTTCGGGACGTTCACCGACAGTTATGTGACCTATTGTTGCTACAGAGAACATTCTGTGTCGTACGAAACTGCTAATACAACCCAGTTACACATGCAAACAGAGATGCGTGTCGAACAACTAATAGTGTATTTTACTCCGAACATACCATTCTGTGGACGGAGGTGGTGTCTGCATCATGCTGTGGGGGATGCTTTTGTTCAGCAGGTACAGGCAGACAGCCAATGAGAAGTTGGATGGCGGAGCTGTCCAGGGGACTGCTCTGTCTCCCCTGGACAGGGAGGAAGAAACTGTCTTTCACATTGCTGTCAGAAAGATTTAAACTACGTTTAAACTTACGTTTCTGCCACCTGAACCGGTATTCTATGGAACACTGCAAAGGCACAATCACTGCTTTGTCTCTCTTAATATCTTAATATTAGCTTAATATATTAAGATATTTTATTAATATCTTAATATCAAGTTTGTCAACCTTGGTGAGGTATAAAAATCTAGAAGTTCCTCCAGCCCAAGGAAGACCCTTAAAGACCAACGACTCGCATGAAGTCAGTGCCGCTGTCACGGCGTCACATTTTTACTGTGTATTTAAAGACGCGTGGCTTCGTTTTACACTATCTGCAGATGGTGAAATGATGAGTTGCGTTGAACGGTACGTATCAAAATCAGACGGGTAAACACATACAGCATGTCCGCTTCTTTTGCAGACCCCTCGATATTATTATAGTTTCTGTACTCCCCCTCCACTGGCGCACGCGTGCATGCACGCATCACATGGAACAGATGCTTTCCACAGTATTTCCTGTGTTTCACAGAGAGGCTCATCGCCGCGTACTCTCCGGAGTCTTTAGGCCATATAATGGTCCGAGCTGTTTATATCAGGACACCAAACAATGGACTTGGATTGTTTTCCTTCCCTCACGACCCCCCACCCCTCTCTTTTTTTCTTAAATCTTTGCTCATCAGCTGACTGGATGACCAAGATTATAATAGCTCGAGTATTCATTCACTTCGTGTGTCTTTTCCCCCTGGTGAACCCATATGTACGACGACTCGAGAGGCTGTTTGCAGATAACTCTCATTCTTCTCCCCAGTGAATGAACTTTGTGAACTTTCAGTTCTTTAGCCAGTGTGACACCATAGTTAGCTTGAGGGCGTGTTTTTGAGTTTAATTTATAAGGTGTTCAAAGCTGAAGAAACATTCATTACACTTTATTTTCCTCCCCACATCAGTAACAAAATGACACAGTTTATTTGTCGGCTTTAAAGCTTGGTTTTATTATTAGTGTTTTTAAGCTTTTCCCTTTCACCCAAACAGTTCTTGTGTTAATGTTGTGGGGGTTATTAAATTTTTAAGGGCAATGAATCATAACATCAATGCTAACCATTTGTTTTTATTGCTGCTTTGGATACAACTTCAAGTCCGCTTGTCACTCTAGTAATGGCTCCACTTCAGACCCACAGGTTGCTGCGTTGCAACGTTCTACTTCATTTTTATGCTTGTCATCAAATTTTATTCTCATGTACTTAGCCGTCGTGTATCTGTTTATTTCTTCTACTAGTTGAGCATAGGGTTGGGTCTTTATCATAGTACTTTTCTTACCATGATAGGTATTTTGGTTTATCATTGACACAATAAATTCCATAATATTAATGTTTAAAGAACCACTTTTAGGCTTAGAAGTATGAATAGTGTGAAATAACGAAAATGATTAAATAACCAAGAGTGATCTACTGCTGGTAAGTGCTGAGTGAGCAAAGTGTTGGGCAAAGTTTTTTACAGTAGACAGAAAATAACTTCAGTTTTCTGTCAACGTGGGTAAAAAAATTGTTCTTGATGTTTCCATTTTGTATCCAAATGACCAAATGTTCAAAATGGGTTTAATCATTTGGATGGACTACAGTTTACCTCCTTAACTAATAGCTGGTGGCAGTACACTTGTTTTTAGAAGAAGTCATGCAAAAAGTACAGTAGGTACAGCACACACATCTACTTAGCCAGTGTCACACCATATTTATCTCCAGGCCCAATCTTTGCAATGCCACTGGTAAGCTCCAATGGAAAGTATTTGTTTTAGGAAGAGTTCAATTAATTCTAAGATTGCTATGTATATATATCACATGTTGTGAAATATGACTCCTACCTGCAACACATTCGGGCAAACTAAAATCGAATATTGTTATTGCCTTTCATGTGTAGCTGTAAGAATCCCGATGTGCCTCGTTTGGGGAAGCCCTGAATGAACAGGCTTCCTAGTGTTCATCATGCAAATAGTTTTCAGTTGGTTTGATGCCCCGGAGCCGGGCCACAGTTTGTCCAATTACAAGATAAACCATTGACATCTGACAGTTTATGTAAACGAAGTCCACCTGATCAAACACACCTCAGGCTGACATTGTGTTGGACGTCCGCCAAAGATGCAAAGAGGATTAGAAAGCCCCCCCTGTCACCCTTCGCTCGTCACTTTCACTCAGCCCAAAGCGTTAAGTCAGACCGAGAATAAGCGGATGGGAGGCTTTATCGAGGGTCTGTAAGAGGTTTAGAACCAATCAGCTTAGTTTCAGTAGAGTTTGTGTTAAATGGAGGGGCTGCCACTTTTGAAGTACAGTTATAAGAGCAATGCTGAGCGCCAACAATTGCACAGAGGTGTTGAAGACAGGAGTTTGATTTATGTATCTGTGGTTTTCACTTTTTGGCCTACATACTTTATGACTTGTGAAGCTGGTTTATGAGCCAAACAACGTTTATAGTCATGATGAATTTGTGGCGTGGCTTTGAGCATGATTGTGGGAAGATACCCGAAACTATCCAGATTTTTTGTAGAAGATACATAAAGCTTTCTCAATAAGGAATATATGCCAGTGATGTAACTCTAAAGATGCACTGTTAGAATTTTGGATTTGAATTTTATTTTCTCAGCTTTGACCTGCCGGATTTCTTATTGAAAGCTATAATGGCATATAAAATAACTTTTTATTTAACATTTCTGATTTGAGCACTACCTATCTAATGTGAATTAGCAGCAGAAGCAAAATCACAGTCCATTTGTGTAAGCATTTGGAGTGGCTCGGTTTGTCGGGAAAACAATCAGAATTTTAAATTGTTTTGTTGCTAACTGTTATTAGCTATAAAATCCCGTAACAATTTCTCTGTTTTATGTGTTAAAGCACAAAAAGTAGCACATTTTCAAATAGCTATTTTGCATCCACAGGAGCCATACCAAATGCTAATCTTTAGGTTGCTCCAACATAAATCTGACTTCTGAGTATAAAGGGAACACACTAGTCATCGTAAAGGATGGTTTTACTTATTTAAAACCAACAAAATGACGACAGCTGACTTTTTTTTAGCATCTTTTATTGGCAATTAACAGTTAGCAACCATTAGTAACTGTGAAATGGCTCATTGTGTGTTTTCCCCTCAGAACATAGACACTATGTGGTTGAAAGCTTAAAGTTAAAACATCTTCTTTACTGAATGCTTTCTCTCTCTGGCAGCCCTAATGATCTACAGACTAAAGATGTAGAGGGAAAAAAAATCTACTCCCTTGAATTAGCTTCTTATATTTTTCTGCTTCCTGCTTCCAAAACTAATACATACTGAAAGTGGCTAACCAAGTCTTCTTTTCACAAGAACTTCCACACTGAGGATCAGATTCTTTCCCAACAGCCTGTCAGTTGGGCGACTGGGCGATTTCTTGGTGCATCTCTAATTATTTCCATTCATCTGAAGAGGGGTAGCGTCTGCTATAACATAAAATAACCCACTGCAGACGTAGTATATGAAAATATGCATAGGAGAGGCTTTATTTGGTTACTTAAAGAAGACGACCGAATGCCATTTCCTGCAAATCTGACGAAAAATGTTTTCAGGAATGGCTTAGTCTCCTTCTTCTGCAGATCTTTAACCACCTTCGCTGTTTCGGAGGGAATATAGACCCATAACGATCGGTGACTAATTGATCAGAGCGCCCTCACTGCTTTCGCGCCGTGATAGGCCAGTCTGGCATGGCGTGTTATCCGTTAACGCCGCTCCCATATCAACTGACGCACTGGGCTTAAGCAGCGGCTCGAGCCTTGTGCTGGTCGGACATGTGAACGTTCCACATAACTGCAGCTGATTGACAGAACGCCGATCAGACTTCCCCTCAGGAAGCGCCCGCGTCAATAGTTGTGAATGAATTCTCTTCACCTCTCCCCCAGCTCCTAACCCCGCACTTCCTGTCTCTCTGAATGAGGTAATAAAATTAAAAAGATCAGATAGAACAGGCAAATCCTGTCTTCTAAATAGCTTGTGTATTTGTACCAAACAAGCACCAAATTGTCCTTCAGTATAAGCAAATCGAATTAAAAACCTTTCATCCTTTACTTGGTCTAACTAGTAGGAACAAAAACCAAAGACATCAAAGTTCATACTTATAAGTCAGAAAATAGGCTAATTCGAACATTTGGAAGCTTATTTCTGTCTTTGTTTTATGTTTGCGCACCATACATTTTGGTACCTTTGTCACAGGAGTATCATGCAATGCCGCGAGACTGTCAGCATTCAGGACATCAGAAAAACAAACCAATAATGAAATGATCCTGCCCTTCAGTCACTTCCTGATTGCAGCCAACAGAGTGCATTCTGTGTGCAGAGAGGGGTGGGTATGTGTGTGTGTGTGTGTTGATCATGCAGAGGCGTGGCAAGTCATTCTTTATCACAGGAAGTGTAGCCACCCTTATCACACATGCCTGGACTGCCCTCACCGGCCCATTTATCTGGCACACATGAGCTGGAACCCACACCTCTCCAAGCAGGCTTCCAAGCCCGGTTTACTGTTTTATTATGGTCCTGTTGCACAAAGGGGGGATTCTCAGGGTCCATTTAACTCTAGAGCACATTCAATAGCCTGTTTGTTGTGTATAAATATAAAGTGGGCATGGTGAAAGAGTTATAAAGCAGCTCTAATTGTTTTTGTGCCATGCTTCAAGTGCAGTCGTGCTCTGTAAAATTTTAAAAGTGGTCTTGATTACCTTTTCTTTAGCCTCTGCCTACTGTTTTTTTTTCTTTGAACTAATTTTACATCCAATACTTTCCATCTTGTATGAGGAGGAGAAAGGAAGAGTCGAGCTCCAAACTTGAGCGTGCAAATTTATCGTATTTGTCTTTAAGCTAAAAGAGGGGGAAAGCTGTTGAGTCTGTGAGAAACTTGGTGCTAAAATGCTGGGGGGGGGAAAGGGTTGGGCCAAAGTTATGTTAGTTTTAGTATTTTTGTAGGTCAAATAAGAGAAATTGAAACAAAGCAATTCCTACTGAAGGCTGCCAACAAACAGCTAACAATGAATGCTAACAAATAGAGGTGCGCCGATCGATCGGTCACCGATCATAATCGGCCGATTTTCGTGAAATCGGTGATTATCGGGATCG